>BLKM01001619.1:6547521-6656602 GCA_013340265.1 Coptotermes formosanus | reverse complement strand
CCCCAAAAGTTGGGCTTCGGGACGGTGGGGTGGGCCCTTCGGGTGGCCTCGAAACAAACTAGGTTTGTTTCGAGCCGACAGTCGGGAGTTGCTGGGAGAAACACGCCAGTCGGATCGGGTTCAGTGTAGCCGCTGCTATAAGCAATAGAGTAGCCTTTTTTTACTTCCTTATCTGGTGTCTGCCCAGACTGTTGTGTCTTGTCAGTTCTGGCTCCAGTGTAGCCACGGCCTTAGACCGCGCGGCCATTGGGATCGGCCTTTGTGTGCGTAACAAATGCAATATTCCAGGACATAAAGTGTGAATACTAAATAATTTATGCTACAGGAAAGCGACGCCACAAAACGAAGATTATCTCATTATTACTTCACACTCCAACAAACTACAGTCTACCCAACGTGACGCTATATTGCTGTGTATTTATAAGCAAGTATAAACAGTAAGTATGAAGCATTACAAATATGTACTGTGTCCTGATTGCGCATCGTAAAAAACGTACCTTAATCTAAAATTTTCATCCATTCCTAAGCAAGTATATTAAATATGATGGGTCAATGTCCGAAACTTGTCTTAATTACCCTGCAAGCAAACGTTACATTTTCTGATTCATATTATGTTAGAGCGTCTATGATCTATCTGACTCCGCTGGTTTGCATAATTCCCTGGTAAATGGCAATATTTTCGGAAATAATTTCCTATAAAGAAATTTGTATTTAATTTTTTTCTACAACTTAATCTGATGGCTTTCAAACTTCGTGCAGATTCAGCCACATATTATTATAAACTTACTTGAAGTCTTTATGCAAAGTGCCTGCTATTTTGTCAGATTTTAAACAAAACATAATTTTCTCGACGGATTTTGCCAGAAGTTCTCAATATAACGTCACGGAGATCTAACCAAGGGAGTCAGTTTTTTCTATGGGGATGGAAGGCTAGACGGCAAGGAAGATGTAACTGTCTACTAGTCGCTTCTCTCAACATTAAAAACGCCCGCGGAAAAGTGCAAATTTTGCGTTCCATGCAATATTATTATATACGCGCTACTCCATCACACTATTTTTGGTATTGCTTTTGTCGCTGATTCTTGGGCTTAGCTCTTTCCTATTTGTGACAGATGCTATTTCTCTGTTAAATTCTGGAAACGCAGCCAACAGCGAAGTACCTTAAAATTAGCCAATGCAGAGTCAAGCAGAATTTTCCCTTTGTTAATGTTAATATTTCCAGTTCTACATTAAAAACTTTAGTTTCATTAAATGCAGCTTTATATTACTCTCTAGTCCACACTGTAGGCTTCAGAATGTTTTCGAGAGTAGGCAGGGTTCCGGCTAAGGTATTCAGCGTCTGAGGCATGTTTTACCTTATCGCTGTTGGTCAGTTACTATGGGTACCAAAGGGGCAGACTTCGTACTTAATACTGCATATTCACATATGCATTCAATTAATAGGATATTTTGCCTTTAATGTTCGAGGGGTCTGAGTTGAAATCATTCACTTCGAAATCCTTTGTGTCATGGACAGTATTATATTGTGTGTTTACGCGTGTAGGCAGCAACATTGTTTTATAGCGTCGGACACGTGAATTTACCTGTCATCGCTACAATAAAGTGACAGTTCTACCATGGAAATGCGAGGGACATTATCACAATGAAACATTGTTTATTCGCTTCTATTTACGATATTATTGCTCTTGAAGATTAACAAACGCATGCCACTTGGACTAATTCATTGAGAATTAATTACATATAACCATTCAATGCCTGCCTCACAGAGAGTAAATTTCACTTCCATTGTAAAGCTTAGTCCGTTACTGTTACATGCAAAGGGGAATAATCGCTGCTGATTTTAAGAGTCTTACAAGACAAGTAGAAACACTTTGTGTGTAAAACGCAGCGTTTTCTAAATGTCGCAGCAGATGATACACATGCTTTCCACTGGGCATGCAGCGTTTCAGATAGAAAGGATATATCTAAACTTACGTACTTCCAGTTTTAATGGTGTCCTGCAACGCATTCGTATTGGCTTTACAAAACTGTAGTTCTGTCTGAATCTCTAGAAGTGTAAAAAGAGTAATAACAACAGTAACAAAGCTTGAATTTACGGAATTATATTCTTACAGGAACAGATCAGTTTTAACCTGCAAAGAGGCAGTTTTATTGAAGGCAACTTTATTTTATTTTTGATATACATAATAATAGAAGCACAGACCACAAGTAAGAGGAAAAGTGAGGAATTGGCATTCTCGGACCTGTGTATTTTTTACTCATCTCCAGATATTACGAAGATGATCGACTAAGGTTAATAGGGCCTCTATTACCTGCTGGAAGGATAAGGAGTGCAAAAATATTTTAAACGTATATGCAGAGTAAGATAGCTGCTTTGGATATATGTGCTTAGGTATCAGGATATCATTACATGAATCTCACACAGAAACTGAGCTTATGAACTGTATTTATCTGGCTAAGGTTAGGGTGCAGTGGCGGGTCAAGTTTCCATATATTATGAAGAATTTCTTGGGAATCTAGGCGACTTAGATCTCCATTGAAGAATCGACTTCACCAAGTAAGTTCCACTTTAACTTGATATTTCGCTTTATTTTTCTACTGCCTTCATCATCTGCAGGGCGTAGATTCCTGAACTCCGAGTAGTCTGTGGCGCTACTCTATCCCGTCTAATGAGACAAAAGAAATATAATGAACGCGGAGAAGTCTTACAGTGCATCTTGTGATAAAAGAAGTGAATACATTTAATGTATTCAAATTTAATAGTGTTGTTCTTTGAGTCGTTGTTTTACGCTGTTTATAAGTAAACATAATAAGTTAGCCTTCACAAACCGAAATTCTATAGGCAATTGCGCGACAGCACCTAAACTGCTGGTCTCTGCCTAGGTTTACCATACCGTATCTATGAAAAACATATCCCTTCTACATGAAGCTAATTACACGTTTGTCTCATAAATTTTCCCCGCTTATGTGATTACACCAGACGTACAACCGATCCGTGCGGCACATGTTCACTCACTGTAACGAGCGCACAAGTATCTGTTCTCTAAGGTTTAAATCGTGAGAGTATTTATCTTTGTAGAATATCAATAAAGCAATTCAGTAAATAATTCTGTCACCTTAGGTTGAGGCTATTTGCAAACTCACACCTAAGAAATTCAATACATAAATGTACATATGCCCCGTGTAGTGCACTCTCAGTACAATCATACTGCTTCTTTGGAGCTCAAAAATTTTCTATACATTTATTTGTCACCAGGAAGTTTATTCACGTGGAAAACGCAAACTTGTAGATTGCATATTCTGTATTTCGAGTAGTGTACGCAAAGAAAACTTTCTTATTCTTTTGCGAAATCTTAATCTAAGGACGGTAAATGCCATTACGCTGAATAACATGAAGCTTCGTTGCAGGAAGAATTAAACCTACGGTTTAACAGAAAGCAGCATATGACGGTCAACACACATAATTTAACTTCCAAGAACAGGATATGAAACCACAGTGAAAGCCTTAGATGAGAATATATATATCGTGTTTAAAAGATGGAAAATGTGTGCATGGGTAACAGCTATGGCATATTCGCGCATTCAGTGTCTCTACATTTTAAATTCGTAAATGGTAAAGCTTCATGTTTCAAAGGGAGTACTATTTAATACGAGATCTATACGAGTGAAGACGTCTGTGTGTCTACGTTTTGCAGTCATAATTCGTGAGATGATCAAAATAGGAGCTTGGACTCTCTGCAGCAATTTCAGATGATTGTGAGATGTGCCTTGCCATTTACTGAACAATAATAACGGGAGTGACTATGCTTCTTTCGACATTACAGCCTTTTCCTTTGCCGGTCACATCTATGAAACTCTTTCTTGAAAACTTTCCCAATTAATGTCTTAAACATTCAGTGAAGTCAATATTTCATAGTGCGCCTCCATTCTTTCCTTTACCTGAAGTATTTCGTGGAAGCCACAGGGAATGTAAATTAGGCAGACAACATGCCTTAACATCATAACGATAAATGTAATGAATGAATACACAAAAAGACATAAGAAAGTATTTAAGAGTGAACGTGGCCATACTTACAGGAACTGTGCTGTACAAATGATTTCATGCTCTTTGCACATAGCCAAAAGGACCAAAAGACCGGACCGGCATTGTGCGGAAAGTAACTGAAACACACAGTCTTTTACCCACGACGCCATATCGGGGACGTTGACCGGAGTTTCCTTTCCGGAAAGGAATTTCAAAGGAAGGCTGAGACAGAATTTCAATACCATATCTGTCACATCCAGAAATCAGAGTAAGGCAACATAAGGGATAAAGGAAGCAGCTGAATTGGGGGGGGGGGGGGACACATAGAACTAGGTTGCGCACGCCACTGTTGTAGCCTTTAGTTATGACACGGCACAATAGTATTACGCTAGGTCTATGATCTAGAGCATAGATTGAACTGAAGGCTTATGGATGGAAATCATAGGAAGAGTAAATATCTACCGATGCGAGTTATCATAATCTTGTATTGGAATTTTAAAGGCTTTACACAAGTTTTAAGCTTTCTTACACACTTTATATAAATCGCACTATGCTTTTCCTCCTCATCTTAGCAACATTTATTACCGTTGCTGTCAGAATACGCAGAGAACTTAACTCCATAAAATAACAGCAAATACTCATGCTTTCAAACCTTAATTTAATAGGACACTGCATTAAAATTAGCAAATAAAAACATATTTTAATACTGTAAAGGAATCAACTTCTTTTTAAATTTAACGTGCAATAATGTGTAGTTCCCCGCTTCCCCTTCCTCGAAATCAAGAATAATGGAAGCTGTGATTTAAATTGGACGAGTAAGCCGCGTAGCGTGTAGTTATACGACTACATAAATGCATTTGCGAACAATGTCATGTTATATTTGTGACGTGATTTTTATAATATGGTTTTTAAAATCAAGCATAACCTGTACATCGCCTCAGAGTCAGCCTCCTTCCTCCAACGAAAAATTCTGGATTCAAGCCTGATTGCGCTGGATAAAGAATAGGCTTGTATAAGAAAAAAAAACACAGAACTGAGCATATTTTGTCATGTATAACGTCCGTTTCACTTGTCCAGTTTTAGCAACAATTAACATTTTTCGACTAACTCTCGTAAATTTTCTCAATCTTGAATTCACTGAAAACCTGTTCAGCAGTTTTCGAGCTGTTATAGTGTAGAGACGAACTGACGGATGATGTAATAATCGATTGTAATAAGTGCTCCTTAGGGACGCCAGGATGCCTAAAAGGTACGATGGCTGCTATTAAGATAACCAGTTGAGGGGCGCGGAGGTCACCCAGTTACAGCGCAGAAGCTTCAGATGCAATGGAACACAGAAGGGGCTTACTGCGCTAATGACTCCAGAGCATTAGGGTTCATAAATAATAAACATCTGGAAACTATTTATGTAAAGCATCATTATCTCAAAAGTGGCTTCTAGGTAATAGCTAAAGTTTCACCGGATTCTAGCGGGCCTGGTATTCAAGGTAAAATTGTACCAGCCGAATAAGGGAGAACAGGAAATGACAGTGGACTTCACACTTCAGTCGCTACAGCTCCTGCAGGAAGATGTTTCAATCCCATTGAAGAGGGAATTTGATAGACCCCAGAGTTAAGAAATATCCCAAGCCTGCTCTCGAATAAAGCCCCAGATGTACTGCAGTAGACAGCGCCACAATGACTAAGATTACTGCTACCGGTAGATACTCGTATAATGACGTTTCTAGGTTTTCATTGCCGTCTGCACAACAGCCTGCTGCTAGTCTATCTCAAACCAGGTTAATCTGGTCAGCTTCCTGCAAACGTCTTTCTTTATAATCCATTTTAATATCACATTCTTATGTAAACTTATGTTTACCCAGTGGTTTCTTCTGTTCAGATTCTTCTGCCAAGTACTTAATGTACTCTCATCTGCAGCCTCTAGTCTGGCTTGAGACCACGTGTTATGTTCGTTGCGTTTTGTGTAGAGAATTCAGCTACTGTTGTGTTTCCTACAAATGAAATGTATCTGCTTTCTAAGTACCCTATTGTATGAATATACTTGCAAGTTTCATGTTCCAAAGTAAGAGGAGGGGAATAATGGGGAACTGATATTATTGTCATATACCATAACCGCCAGCAACAACTTAATCTCATTGTCTTGCAGGAATACATCCTTCTAAAGTGCTTGGTCCGGGGATTAGTCGACCCGACACAAGCAGCTACAGAAGATTTGAGATATTCAAAGTAGCCCATTTCTGTACGGAATCTAATCAGGTGCCATCCTTATAAGCCTCAGACTCATTACTGTTTGGCTAAGCTGAATTTTGTTCAGATTCGCGTCCCTGAAACTTTGGCGAATTACTTAGTACGGAGTTGCAATCAAGTTTATAAGGGAATTCACAAAACCACTAAAACTTTTATAGAATATGTAGGTCTATGCATCGAATTAGTGTACATGTTCTAGTAATGAAAATACTATTTGCAGTATATGCATATAATACACGGTTCTTACTCATTGTCAAATATGATTAAGATTATCAAAAAACACAATAAAATATGCGGAACATGTGGCACCTATTAGACGGAAGAGAAAAACATGAGTTTTATTTTTGGAAAACCTGAAGGATAAAAACTGCTTAAAATGCCTTGGAGTAGAGGGAAGGATATGATATAAGTGGACCGTTAGGCAGGAGAATGGGATGGCCTAAAGTACATCGTTTTGCTTACGATACCAGCAAGATGCTGGCTGCTGTGAACACCGTAATGAACACTCTGGTCCCAAAAATGAGGAGTCTTTCGTGAATAAGTGAGGACACATTAAATTCCAAAGAATGACTCTGCAGAGTGGAGTTACATTATACGTACCAAATGCAGGTTCACAAACAAACATTCATTTAAAAAATAGAACAGTTGGGCACATTTAAAAGCAAAGTATTTAGGCACGTTATGAGATTGTTATTGGTGATTTGCAATGAAAATAAACCCAGCGTCGTTTGTGCACAAAAATGTTGACAAAGAATACAATTAAGCTTTATCGAATTTATATTTATAACTTCCGTTAGAAAGGAAATGTGTTTACAGAAACCGTGAAAGTCGACTGCAGAACCGCAGTGTTCCGAGGAACTGAGTTTGAATACCGCCCATACACGTGTTTCCATTATTGTTAATGTTAGGCTTCTGGAATGATACAGCGTAATGTCTTCAGCGTTAGTGTTTATTGAAATACTTTTGTGATTATTTAACTCCAATGTTTACGATCTCTCTTTGTTTTTGTGTTTACTGAACTTACAGGCTTTTGTATTAAGTTCAATACACATCCATAGAGCGCCATGATATTTTGGGCCTTGCCAGGCAATGACTCTTTTTCACCAGCGTCTTACCATGTCTTTCTGACGTAAATCACGTCGAAGTAAGCTAAATATCGCAAAGTTGCTCAGCACATTGAAGCAAGCAGTAGTACTAATCGAGAGCTCCCGTGAAGGTCTTTCTGTTTTCGTACACGTGTATTTGCACGTGTGAACATGAGTCTCAAGAACGAACACACCATGGCCTCTTTTGGAACACGTATTTATTTATGAGTGTAACAAAACCTAAGCACAGTACGAGATTTGAATTGATGTCACAGGTAAATTTGAAAAGCAAATTATCCACAGGCTGACTTCCATGCTGGAACCTTGCCTTTGTAAGCGTCACTCCTTAGAATTATGAGAGTGATGATTACTTCTGAAAATCCGACTATGTTACCGTCACTCAATGCAGGTACGAATTTGTAATAATTTAATTTTCAGACCAAAAGTCTTTATCAATTTCCCAACTCTTGTTCGTGCTACATTCACAGCTTAAATTACTAATTTTCATTTTGTGAGAATACACGATAAACCACACACTTTTAAACAATAGCGTCAAACATTCATCAGTTATCCATGTTTGTAACTCAAAATAAATAAAACTAGCTTGTTATTTTCCAAAATAGAAACACGTCATGAGTAAGTCTTAGCTGCTTGCTTTAGCCCGTGCTGAAACTTTGAGAGTAATTTTTGTCTTTGAGTTGCCGGGAACGATGTCTGTAGTCTGAAGTCGGCTTTCGAGTTGGAACCAGATCCTTTATTGGGTGTCAACAAATTAAGCTGATGAAATTTGAAAGCCGATCTTATGCATAATTCACTAGTGCTGTAGGTTTGAATCCTTCTCGTGCAGAGACACTTACAGGCATTTTTACCTTGGTCTGTAACGCTAGAAACATTCCTACATGGACGTCGTCTTCTACGTGAGGAAACTTAATGTCTGCTAAGCAAAACCTGTAGCTGTCGCGGTCTGTGGCAAATGTGACGTTTCATGTATTAGGTTCTTTAATGACAATACTTATACTGCGAAGACAATGTTTCTATAAGTGAGGTGACGTGGTGTCCATGAATTCTCGGTAAGAAAAGAATCAGAACAAGGTGTAGGGGCTTAGGAAGATGTTGGCCGGAAGAGCTATATTATAAAATGGTTTTTCAGAGAACAAGGTCAAGATCAAACCAAATTCTTACCGGTTAAAAGACTAGAATATTGCTTTCGTAAATATCCGTTTGATGTGTAGTAAAATGGGTCCGTGCTAAGTGGATCCCTGTCAACACGGTGTGGGGCGTTCTCAGATTGCGGGTGGAGGAACGGCCTCTAGTTATGGAGGGTAGCTGTGAATACATTGAATAAGCAATCGCCGACAGCCGACGAGGGGTGGTCCTCCAGCTTGGGGGTTGGGAGATGTGCTAACAACTCCTCACCGTAAAAAATTGTGATGTTACGAAACAGCCTACAAAGCCTAGGGCCTAGACTGATTCTTTGATACGACCCCAGCTGTGGAAAGGAATATGATATTTTGGAACATGAATGTGAGGAGCCTGTGTAGGTCAGGGTAATTTATGACAGTGGGCAGGGAATTAGCTAAGTATAAATTAGATATAGTGGGTGTACAGGAGGTTAGGTGGGACGAAGGAGGGACTTAAGAACGGGGGAGTATACTTTTTTCTATGGCAAAGGGCAGCAAATCATCAGTTGGGAACTGGATATTTTGTACACCAGAGAATAGTATCAGCAATCGAGAGCGTGGAGTTCGTTAGTGATAGGATGTCATATATAGTGCTGAGAGGCCGCTGGTGTAATATTTTTTTTATGCGCATGCACCAACGGAAGAGAAAGGTGATGATTCAAAAGACAGTTTCTATGAGTAATTAGGAGAGGTTTTTGAACATTCTCCTAAGTACAATATGAAAATTCTGTTAGGAAATTTTAATGCAAAAGTGGGGAGAGAGGATACTTTCAAACCGACAATTGGGAATGACAGTTTACATTAGGATAGTAATGATAATGGTGTTAGAGTAGTAAACTTTGCCACATCAAATAATCTAGCTGTTAAGAGCACGATGTTCCCGCACCGAAAAATTCATAAGTACACCTGGACCTCTTCTGATGGGAAGACTCACAATCAGATCGATCACATATTGATAGATAGGAGATGGCATTCGGGTATACTCGATGTACGGTCTTTCAGGGGAGCTGACTGTGATACTGATCACTATCTGATGGTTGCAAAAGTTAGGGAAAGACTGGCAGTAAGTAAACAAGCAGCACAGAAGTTTGATGCAGAAATTTAATCTCAAGAAGCTAAGTGAACTAGAGGTTAGGAAACAGTATCAGCTTAAGATATCAAGCAGGTTTGCAGCTTTGGAAAACTTAAATGTTAGTGAGGACATAAATAGGGCTTGGGAAAACATTAAAGAGAATATAAAAATCTCAGCTCAAGAGAGTCTAGGTCTGCATGAACGGAAGCAGCATAAACCATGGTTTGATGCAGAATGTGCAGAATTTTAGATAAAAGGAAGCAGGCTAAAATTCAGTGGTTACAGAATCCAAACCAAAATAATGGAGATAATCTGCACAACGTAAGACGTGAAGCTATTAGACATTTCAGGAAAAAAAGAAGGAATATCTGAGAGCTAAACTTAACGAGCTTGTAACAAAAAGTAAGAACAAGAATATCAGAGACTTGTATAGGGGTATCAATGATTTTAAGATGGGGTACTAGCCTAGAACTAATGTAGTAAAGGATGAGAAGGGTGACCTGGTTGCAGACTCCCACAGTATTTTGGCAAGGAGGAGGAATCATTTCTCCCAGCTGTTGAATATACACGGGGTTAATGATGTTAGGCAGACTGAAGTACATACGGCAGAGCCACTAGTGCCTGAGCCCAGTGCCTCTGAGGTTGAGATGGCTATTGAAAAGTTAAAAGACACAAATCACCAGGTATTGATCAGATTCCAGCAGAATTGATTAAAGCGGGGGTAGGATAATTGGGTCCGAGATCCATGAACGTGTTATTTATATTTGGAACAAGGAGAAATTGCCTGAGGATAGGAAGGAGTCAGTCCCTGTGCCTATTTGTAGGAAGGGTGATAAAACAGACTGTAGTAATTATTGAGGGATATCACTCTTGTCAACTACATACAAAACCCTATCCAACATCCTTTTGTCAAGTTTAACTCCATATGCAGAGGAAATTATTGGAGATCATCAGTGTGGATTTCGACGTAACAGGTCAACCTCTGATCATATATTCAGCATTCGTCAAATACTTGAGGAACAATGGGAATAAATGGAGCAGTGTAGCAGCTATTTAGAGATTTCAAGAAAGCTTATGATTCAGTTAGGAGGGAGGTCTTGTATAATATTCTCACTGAGTTTGGTATCCCCATGAAAATAGTAAGGTTAACAAAAATGTGTCTAAGTGAAACTTATAGCTGAGTTCGGGTAGGCAAATATCTGTCTGACACGTTTCCTATTAAGAATAGTTTGAAACACGGAGATGCTCTGACGCCATTGCTTTTCAACTTTGCTTTAGAATACACCATTAGGAGGTTTCAGGCAAACCAGGAGGGCTTGGAATTGAATGGTACACATCAGCTTCTGGTTTATGCTGATTATGTTATACTGGGCGGGAGCATACATAGTATACAAAAAAAGGTAGAAGATTTAGTAATCGCTAGTAAGGAGATTGGTCTAGCAGTAAATGCTGAGAAAACTAAGTACATGGTCATGTCTCGAAATCAGAACGCAGGACAAAATCGCAACGTAAATCCTTTAAAATGGTGGAAGAATTCAAATATTTGGGAACAACCCTAACGAATCAAAACTCCATTCATGAAGAAACTGGGAGCAGACTGAAGTCTGGGAATGCTTGCTATCATTCGGTGCAGAATCTTTCTTCTTCCAGTTTGCTATCCAAAAACTCAAACATTACGGTATAGAGAACAATAATTTTACCTGCTGTTTTGTATGGGTGTGAAACGTGATCTTTCACACGGAGGGAGGAACAAATACTGAGGATGTTCGAGGATAGGGTGCTGAGGAGGTTATTTGGGCCTAAGAGGGACGAAGTGACAGGGGAGTGGAGAAGACTGCATAACGAGTAAACTTAATGATCTGTACTCATCACCAAATATTATTCGGGTAATCAAATCGAGAAGAATGATATGGGCGGGGCATGTAGCACGTATGGGGGAAAAGAGAAGGGCATACAGGAATTTGGTAGGGAGACCTGAGGGAAGGAGACCACTTGAGAGGCCCAGGCATAGATGGGAGGATAATATTAAAATGGATCTTCAAGACGTGGGATGGGGACATGGACTGGATTGAGCTGGATCAGTATAGGGAAAGTAGCGGTATCTTGTGAATAAAATGCTCCATAAAATGCGGGAAACTTCTTGACTAGTTGACAAACGGTTAGCTTCTCAAGAAGGCCTCTGTTCCATGGAGTTATCTAGTTTGCATAGTTAAATGGGTAAAGATGCCCCACTGGCTAAAGATGCCCCACTATCATTTACTTCGAAACTTTAGCTCTAGGAAGCTGCACGCATTATGCAGCTAGAAGGTCTTCCAGTGGTGTGTCTGGATATGTGCAAGTCACAGTTACTGTGTTGTTCTCAACGCCCTGACGTTGCTTTTTAAAGTAAGTAACGTGATTTTTAACCCTCTATTATTCAGGGAACTATTCTTTAATAATTTCCTGTTTGTTTATGCGTACAGCAATTTTACCAACAATTTGCGTGAAGGAAGAGAGGACTTTTCTCTACTGTTTTATGCTGTTACAAACTTTCGCAAGCCACGCCATAGCCACGTGATCAGCCGGTGCATCTTGGCTCCACCTTTGGGTAGATTCGCCCCACTGAAAGATGGGTAAAGATGCCCCACTTATATTTTAACCCGCTTGGTTGACCTATGTTCATACATCGAATTCTATACTGTATTTTCATTGATTTGTTAATGAAAGACTAAAAATTGTCGCTTACCTACTATACTATATTTTGTTTGCCCCTATTGCGTGTTAAAGAACATATTAAAATAGCGCGCCTTCACTCCTGCATCCTTCCATTTCTCAACACCCAGCCGGGCTTCTCAGGGAGAAAGGCCAACCAAAATTATCAAAAGCAGGGCCATCAAGGATAAGGAAAAGTCTCCATGGAGATTTCCCACTAGCTCGCCAATCATCCAGAAGAAGAAACTAAAGCCAAACATAGGAAAATAATTTTAAGAAAAAGTTCACAATCCAAACTCGAAGAATTCTGATAAAAATTAACGACAGTTACTGCTGTAAGGTAAAGAATACTACTATGTAAAAAAGGGGAATGTGACTGGATAAAATGCTCATTCTGAGAGAAGTGGCTATTTGAAAACTGCACAATTTTCTCCAAAACCTGCATCGATTGTGGATGTTGTAAGAATCTTAAAAAAACGTGAGAGACCTACAAAGAAGCAAGAAGGAGTCTCAAAGTCATACAGAATATGTTTTATTTGATTTGATTACAATTTATTTGCTTCACATTTATTATTTGTAGTGCATTATATGTGGGGCATCTAACGCCACATATATGCCAAATACGCCCCATTTGCATACCTTTATAATTTCTAATGCTGTCAGTAAACTAATTAAAATTTTCTATAATGTACTGACCGTTTCGTAGCAGAGACCCTACTGTACCTCTTACACCCCCAGGCATCACTGCTGTTGCTATACATAAATGTAAGGATCTGTCAGAATAAGAACTGGGGCATCTTTGCCCAGTTTAGTTTATACTTACTGGGCAACTTCTTTTTTTCTGAATGGAGAAGATACATGCTTATGACCTTTCGAAGACGACAGTTAAACCTCGAAAAGGTCACACACATTTATCGATTACAACAAAGGGCGTTTTTCAAAGCAAGTGCACCAAGTAATAGAGGGGGAAATCGTTTGAATCATGCTGCAGCTCCAACAAGAATACAAAGTCAAACACACTGGTTGCAGCTGCAAGGGCTAATACATTATGTATGTATAAATCTCTGTGTATTTGCAGCTTTTGCCTCCAGGTCTTTGACCATCCTGGGCTTTAATAGCCATGACAGAGTGAAGATAAGGATTCACGTTTACACATAAAAGCAACTAGGGATGTTATTTTGCTGACGATGATGAGAGCGCAAGTAATGACTAACGTACAGGACCTACAATCTGAACTGGAAATCAAACTGTGATGGTGGTCTCATTTTCATCTCGAAGTCTTTGTCTTTGCTGGTTTTGTTACTGTTGTTAACTTTGTCCGGGGTGGAAAACTCGACACTAAATGCTATTGAAAGCAAAATTTCTTCACGGAAAGGAAATACTCCTAAGACCACCAACACTACGAATGCGCGCGCGCGCGCGTGTGTGTGTGTGTGTGTGTGTGTGTGCGCGCGCGTGCGCGCACGCGTTTGTGTGTGACTTCTTAACGACATTTGTCAGTAAAACGTTGTGTTGAGACGTTAGTGCTGCTGATGTCAGGCATCTACCCTAACATCACTCATTGTGGTGGTTGAGTGGTCTTCTGGAATATTTCGTTTTTGTTCAAGCAATTCGGGTCTTGGCTCCGAATCTCACTGCGGAGGCTCGGGTACGTTCCCAGACCAATCAAAGTGGAATATGTGGAGGGCACGTTTGCATTGGCGTAGATTTACACACACATTCGCAATGTCGCGAAAAAGCTTCTATTAGCGTTGTCATGTACAGGAGTCTGTTTAGCTGTCGGCGTGTGTCATCTCGGTTCCGACTGGAAGAATATTCGTGAAATTTTATATGGACTTTTATCAAAACCTGTCGAGATATTTCAAATATTGTAAAAATCAGAGAAAATATCGAGCACTTTACACGAAGGCCTAATTGCATTTACTGTAGGCTATATTGTTGACAGTTAAATATATAGCTCATTTTTTCTATCCATTGCAATATTTGAAATATTCGTCTCTCTTCCTATTTGTTGGTAACAAGAGCACTATATTTAACACGTGGTAGAGAAATTTGCTTTTTTCCATTTCTTTGGTAATTTGAAGTTGATAAATTTGGACACGAGTATCGAAAGTACCACAAGTGAAGTTTGCGTAGGTTGCTTATCTTGCCTGACTTAACGGCGAAGTTGCGAACTTTGGATACGCCTTCATACTATTAGCAATAATCTCCCCAGGCACAATGCAGTACATCGAAAGACTTTTCTTTAAAACGAAGATCATGGTGTTGTCTGTGGCGTGGGATTCGAATGGTTGTATGTAAAACACACACTTGTCAAACGCATTAGTTTTAAGGTCTTAATTAAATAAGAAACAGCCACGCATTTTTTCTCGAAGTCCGTTTACATGCGTCAAATCGTATAGCCCTCTTTGAATGTCCGAAGACTACGTTGATTTTAACACACGATATAAGTGGAATGTGTTTTGTGAACATCTGATCGCATTACGAAACATTACTGAATATTGGCTAATGACTGAAATGCCAAATTTTAATCTTGATAATTAAGCCTTGTAACTATTAGTCCTCGTTGATCTTAGGTGCGTTTGCAAAGTCGAAAAAAGCACATAAAATATCAATATACGTGCAACGTAACATTGTGGCAAGTTCGAAATTTTCCTCTTCTTAACGAGCGTACCATTCAGTCCATATTTAATATAGTAAAGATCTGAAGGTGCCGCAATATTACATAATAAGCATATTGCCCACTTTGTTCTCAGAGTAGGCCCACTTCTATTTCACCCTCTCAGCAATTTCACCAGTGATTCATACTCATTCATTCACATTTCACCGACGCCATAGTCTCAGCAATTGTCAGCGTCATTAAATAACGCACTTAAAGTTCTCCCTTTAAGTGCTTCATTTAATGGAAAGAAGTGTACGCAGGTTTAGTGGCAGAAATGTGGGCGCTGTGCTTTCGTTTCCGTCTCTGGAAAAGACGTCTTTCATTCCTTATTTTACGTGCTTAAAATTAATACAGTTACTGAAAAGAAGAGTGTTCAGACTTTTCCGTTTGACATTCGGTACTTTTCCTGCTTATCTCTGAGAAGTGACATTGTTTCTCCGACTTTTTGTTGGAAGAAGAATTGATTTATTCCAATAGATATAACTTAGACTACCATGCACCATAAGATTATCATAAGCAATTAAGTGCTTTCGGAGAGGTTTTGGTACATTGAACTGGCACGTGGAGGTACCTCGTTCAAATTTTGACCAGTGGTAGATTATTCTGCCTCAGGGTTTTGTATCCGTTCCCAGTTCTTCTAAGCAAATGCCGGAATATTTCAGGAGTCTCCTTCAAGATTCTTGCCTAATCATGACTTTTCTTAGTTTTGCATTCTCGTTCACAGGTAAAAAATATGCACGTACAGTGGCATCTTTAAATGACATTCAAACATAATACTCACCGAAAATAATTAAAGTGTTACACATTGAAATTACACAATTTGTGCCAAAGTTCCAGGCCCTTAGATTAAGGTAATTTTTGTGACATTTCAGGAAGAAAATGAAGGGAAGAATTACTTCAGCAACTTTGTTATGACTGTTAGAAATATTTTGACATAAGGGTTTGGAGGTAACAGGAAGTTAGAAAAATGCGCGAAGAGGAATTCAATAATTTACCCCTCTGAACAAACTTAAAATGATGCAAAGTCATTAAGGATGGAAGGGAGAAGTATGTAGCATGCAAGGCATATATGGGAAGTTCATAATTCAAATAAGAGGCATAAGGAAGAGGATCACCTGGGACAAAGAGGTATATGGAGTAACATAACGTACGGTCTACTGAACTGAATTTTGAAAATGGATGTCAGTGTGTAGCCAGGATTGAACTGGTTAGGAGTGTTATTAATATATTGAAGAAGGTTTAAATTTCGTAAAATATGGAATTCAGTTAAGCAGCTGGCGGCTACTGGCTTTTTGCGGAAATCTACGTGTATTACATCTGAACTTCAATTGTGAGAACTATTTTAGTTTGCTAAAATGTGATGTGTATGTGTGACAGATTGTGGTAAGTTTGATTTAGAGATACCAACCATGATTCAATCAAAGCCATGTTGTTTTTCTTACTGGAGGCAAAATTGTTGTATTAATCATGATGATGATCATCATTTTAAAGTGCATCACAAACTACGCCTCAGCACCTATTTTGCTTCATTCGTACAAGAATAGCTTCATGAGATATGCTTTCACTTGAAACTAATTCCATGTAGAGGAATTCTTCGTGAGAAGAAGATATCCGTTCGAGTAGACAAGAAAACCTCCGTCCTTAACGGGGTTCATACGAACGTCACTATATTTACAACAGACCGCTAGATTAGTGTATTCCACGTCCTTGCACCTTACGTTTCCTGTGCCGTGTTAACTACTGAAGGACAGTCATAATTCTGTGTGTCACCTGCTGTAACCTTTAAAAATCTGTAATTCTCATACGTGCATTTGTGTTTAGCATCATTGTTACACTAAACAACGATTAATTCCTTAAACAGCAATAACCGGTTGATTTTTATAGTGGCTTGCTGTGTGTCTTGTGTAGTAAGAAAAAATTCCTCTGTATAAATTAAATTAACCTCAGTCTTCAAAGTCATCATCTTAAGTCTAGTTCTCCAAAGAGCCTTCTACCTTTTATTATTCCTACTACAGTTCCGTTCACATTTCTTGTCTCCTTAATCTGTGTCACATTCCAAGCTTACACCATCCTCGATTTGGTAGGTCTAATAAAATACTTCGCAATGAAAAGCTATTTTTTCATCTTCCTGTTATCTCCCAGGTACACTTGTAATTCTCAGCACCCTGACCTGAAATGTTTTTATCTGTTTTTTGCCCTTAGGCTGAGAGGTCGAGTTTCATAAATATACCAAAGAAATGTATAGGCATCAAAAAATGTTACCGTTACGTTGAGCGAACTAGGTTCCAGGTTATAATACTAACCGTCGGCCATTGCAAGCGACTAGTTCAAGCCGCCTAAAAGCATATTGTAAATGTTGTGACTCCTTTTGCTTATTTCAGTTTGATGAATATAAACACTAGTTAAAAATTAACAAATGCCCTCCTAATATCCCCTCGGACAACGTGTCTCCTGCTTTAAGAATTCACGTAGCACATATTCATGCAGCGAACGTTTGTTTTACTAGCGGATATGAGGAGGCGAGATCTCGTAAAATGGAGAGAGAACATTCTTATTGGTTACTACCCTTTTATGCTGTAGACTTGGACACTGATTTGTTTGCTGTTGAATTTATGGTCGACTCTTATTTGCGGCTATCAACATATTACACAAATAAAGCCAAAAGCAATAACCTATATCTTAATTTAAAACAAATTTTTTGTGCAAGCATTTTCTCCATAATACATAAGATTTATTACGGCACGAATAAATTCTTATCACTGGACCATCCTGATTCAGATAACTCAAATCCACATCTACGATCATATTTCTTTATGATCCATTGTAATATTAGATACTTCCACTTCTGCCTAGGCCTTCCAAGCGGTTTCTTTCTTTTAGGATTTTTATACCAGAGATTTGTGTAATGTTATCTTTTCTCCCATGTTTGCTAAATTTCCCATCGTTTTCGTCTTCTTTGTTTGAGAAGCTCAATAATATTTCTTGAGGAACATATACAACGTATCGCGCAGCTTCTCATTATGCGGTTTTCTCAGGCCTCTTGTTACTTCCTTCTTTTTTGGTCCAAATAATTTCGTCAGGACTTTGATGAAAATCCTCAACGTGGGGTCTTCCCTCAACATGACAATTCAGTTTTCGCAATCATACAAGTCAACAGCCAAAATTATAGCATTGCGTGGTTTAATTTTTACATTTTTAGGCAAAATACGTGAAACAAGTTATATTATGAATGGCATGGTAGCAAGGTTTAATCTGCTGTCAATTTTTTTTAAATAATATTTTGATTTCTTAGAATCACTCTCGAATATCTGAATTTGACACATGTTAAGATGTTAATTTTTATGTTATTTTTCTTTTATTCTGGTGCTGGTACACGAATACAAACTAGATTTTTCTCCATTCATTACTGCAGATCTTGTGACTAATTTCTGCCTTCATCAAGGCAGATGTTGCAGCAGCTTTAACTCATACCAAGCTGCATCCGCGGGAAGTTTATCATCACTTGTTCCTCTGCAGTTAGGTCTAAATTATCATAAACGATTGACTAAGTAATGAACTCCATCACATGAAAAGCCTCTCACCTTTCTTCTTAAGATACTGACAATTTTTCTGCAAATATGAGCCCCGCAAAATCAAACCCACCAATATTCATTATTGGTCGTAATTTAGTAAGACACCATCGGGTTCTGAGCAGAAAATTCTACAAAGCTCTATGGATGTGTTTAATATTACGAAGTTTAAAATATTATCGCCCTCTCTAAGAGATAAAAAGTCAGTTATTACAATAAATAAAAAGACTTCAAATTTTACTTCAGAAGCAAACATGTCAATTTCCATATAAGCTCATCAAGGAGGTAGAGTAACCTCAAGCTCTCACAGTACTTGTTGAAAGCATAGCGAGGTTATGCATTGTGACTGCATTAGGATTCAAACTTACTGGGATTTTAGCTTTTCTCTTAGTTTTTCAGATGTTTTCTGTGTTAGTTGTGTGTTAAATTGTCATGGTGTTTATATAGTACATTAACCTTTTAAAGCCTAGCAAGTTTAACCTTAAAAAATTCTACGTGGTGCTCACATTGCGTTTATGTGTTTTGTACGGATCTCAGAACAAACAGCAACTTTTGCCTTATAAAACATTAAGAGACTGGTTTTTATAACCGAAGTGGAGAGTGTTTACAGCGCGGTACGCACTGAGTCCTTATATAAAAGAGACAGGCTTCGTCTTTAAAGGGTTAATCTAAAATATTTACAAGTACATAGTATATTCGCGATAGTGTCACTCCCAGTTCAAGTGTGTCGCCATCAACATCCAGAAGACGCAAGAGGCTGTTTTAATAATGGCCAGAATACTGTGTTTTACAAATGTTTGCGTGTTTGTGATAACTAAACAATTTTTACAATCTCCTGAAATTAAAAAACGCGCAATTGAATTTTATACTCTTATTTTAAGACAATAAATACGATTCATTCTTGTACAGTCTTATCTTGTCCTTGCTACAAAGTAAGGAATATTACTTGGTATAAATTCTCGACAAGAGCAGTATTTATATTTCAAGAAAAGAAGCGAGGCAGTACAACTTCAGGAAGTTGGTCCTGTACAAACCAAGTAACCTACATTTTGGAAGAACTGTAAAAAACTGAAAGATTTCCATACATGCTGACTCCAAAAGAAGCAATATCCAGCATTTGAAATGAAACACAACAAGTTACACTACTGAGAAAAACACAACTTGGATATATACAAGAATTCCACAAGTCCTTTGTTTCTTTATGAAATTGAATTGTGTACCCACTTATAAACAAAAAATGAATTTCTTATCAAAATGGAAAGTAAATGAAACTGTCTTTTTTCCCCTGTTAATAAAGTCGCTCAATGGGAAGATCGTTAGGATGGATTTTAAAAATTTCCTATTCTCTTTCACTTCTAGTAAATTGTGTGTGTTTTGTTACTTCTTCTCTTTTTCTGTGGATTCACTGAATAATTAAATCTGGGATAATAAAAGCTGACCGTCTGAATTCGTTTCTTCGAAGAGCACTATTCCTATGATATTACCGCCACTAACTGAACCTTACGGTGATGTAAAGGAATTTTAGGCAATTACACATGTCTTGTCAAAACAGCAACGTGTGTTATTTCACTGTTTAGCTTCCTACTTAATGCAAACCAGACATTATCCACGAAAGTACAAATTTTCCTATTTTATTCTCTTCCGCCACCGATCCTGTGATTCGCAGTTTAACAGCCATTACTTACATTGCTTTTACACGAAACATTTGACGCAGGACATTTCTTAAAATATTTCGGCGACATTTCTTCCATGACAGAGAGCATTTTTGCGCATACACTGGAAATGAACATTCTTTGTTCGACAGAATATATTTACGAATGCGCTGACAGATTCCCCTTCATGAATCATAGCAGGAAACAGTTGTCCTTTCACGTAGCAGCACATATAAGAGAGTAAACCTTGGCCTACTCGCTTTGCTTTACCGAGCTTCTAATTTTTTGTGGGCGGGGAGAAAATGAAAGATTCGCTTTGCAGAACCACTTCCCTCAAAGCGATCGGTAGAGGTTTTGCAGTTTTCTTCGCAGTGTTATGTTAGCGCTAGTAAACTTACATCATCGGCACATATCAGGAGTTGATGTGTCTCATTCAATTTCAGTCCCTTATGGCTTCCTTGAACATCCCAAGTGGCACATAAAGGGAACTTGAAATCAGTGGAGACAAAGTAGTGTCCTTCTACAGACCATCCTGAACAGGGAACATATCAGATGCTTATCCTGATTTCATTTACATAAATTTGAGTTACTCCGACTAGTGTTACTGGCGTAAAATAGTAAACAAGAATGTTGTATGCAACATCTCTCCTAAACTGGCCACAGGCTTTCCTTAAGTATATAACAGCGATGTAAATGTCCACTCAAGTCCCATTTTTCTCAAGCTCTTGACGAATGAAGTATATCTAATCAGCTTCTGTGACTTGCCATTCTGTAGTAACGGTATATATAATTCAGTACATGCGATATATTCAGTCACTTCCAGTTCCCAGATTTAAAAGTAAGAGAGTTAATATTTTGTCACCTTTAAAGGAAAACTGTTTACGTATGAAGTATACGTTTACTACTTTAGTGTTCTGAGAACATTGAACCACAATTAAGTAGTGACCGCATTACATTGCATTTGGAAGGTTTTGTGACAATATGATAAATGTTTCTCCTGACGATGGTATGACCGTACCGAAAGATATAGTAAGAACGAGTGAAAAAACCTAAACACCCCTTTGGTGTGTGAGTTCAACATACGTTTAGAAAAAAGACATGAGGCTAGGATATGCTATAGGTAAGTGGTGCATTTTGTGGTTTTAAATATTTAGTGCATTTAATCCTATGTATAATTTAACAACTGAAAACATGGCGATGTTACTTGACTGTGAGGCTGTATCCATCATTTTTCGCGAAGTCTAGGTCTGCAGCATTCGAAAGTACATACACAGAAACACATTAATTAATGTGTTCTTATTATTTACTAATTGTTGTTGGTCTGAGTGAACCAGTAGCACCTTCAAGAAATTCTGTCGAATATCTGACAGATAAAATGAAATAAGAAAATTTACACTGCTATTAAAACATCAGAAAAAGATAGGACTAGGGTAGAAGAAGGAAGAATTAACCTGCTCAAACTGGAAAGAATTGGTAAAGTCTCGCTACGTTGTGTAGCAGAGTGGGTTGAACTTGAGTAAATATACTCGCATGCTGTCACGTGTACTACGCACTATAATGAGCTCTCCTGCTTCCTACGAGAGCAGACGGATTCATCCGGGCAGTTTGCCTGCAAATCGTAAATTTTTCCATTGTGACGTTTCTTTGAACATGAGTATACAGCAGGGCGCCATGTAATGCACCTTGGACGCTGCTGGAAGCTTGTACTGTGCACAGTTATGTGTGTTCTGTCTCTGACGATTAAGGGAAAGAAACATATAACATGATTTTTGCTCCACAGTGCAAAAGGAGCAGTCAGTTATAATTTATTTCACCAGTTGTATAATATTCGTTCTACAAACATACGTGTATTGGAATATTTCCTGAAAATACTACATTTGTGCTAGCTTTCATGACCCAATAAATTTGTAGGTAAAGCATACAAATCATATCTATATTCACTTTCTGTTCTGGAATAGCGAATCAGGCGAAAGTGTTGATTTCAGGAAATGCCTATTACGAAGCAGGCAAAGGATATAAAAGAGATGGCAGTCTTTAGCGCAGTACGCAGTGGCACTAATTCTTTTTACAAGTGTCATTTATTGCTACGAAAAAAATGCGTCCCGGTTTAATGCACGACGACCTCAATTTCACTTGCAGACTGTGTTAACATCGGATATTATACGCCATAAATCATCTCTCAAATAATGCTTCGACTTGCAGCCAAGACGCGCTTGAATCATATCCCGGACGTATATACTGAAGCTGGAATAGGAGAATATGAATTTGCGAGTCTAAATGAAACCAACAAAAGCACAAGATTATTGGTAAGTGTATTTTCAACCCCTGTAAGTCAACATCGGTTATAATGGATCCAAAGGAGTGTCCTAAAACATCCGTTATACACGTCCGTTATATTCGAGGTTGGGTTGAATTATGTTTTAAAATAACATTTAAATTAATACCACTTAAGTTACGCTTGTTTTCAGTTTTATGGCATACGGACATGAACAGGTACATTCCGCAATCCAAAACACAAATTACTACATTCCTGAACCCTTGATGTAAGTCACGGAAGCACAACGCATGAAGATGCCTGAATGTTCACCTCTTCACGCGTCTAATGTACGTGTTGTTCAACATAGTCAAAATTTTTAACCCCCCCCCCCCGGCGCAACAGCCCCTCTTAGGCCAGGGCGTCCACATTATCGTGGTTTCACGATCACACTCAAACACACCACACCCCCGTAGGACTTCCTTGGACGAGTGATCGGCCCAACGCATTGACCTCTACCGGACAACACACAACACTCACAAGGGACAGATATCTGTGCCTCCGGCAGGATTCGAACTCACAATCCCAGCAAGCGAAGGGCCGCACACCCACGCCTTAAACCGCGCTGCCACTGGGATCGGCCAAAATTTTTAAATAATTTATGTATTCGCACCTGGTTGGTCGGCCATTGCTATCAGGTCTTGGCCGAAAAATCAATTTCGTTTACACACAGTAAATAAAAGACTTACAAAATCGCTACCTAAAAGGTTGCAAGTAAATGCATCGAAGTCAAGCCGCAATTGATTTATGACAGGGCACTCTACCCCAAGTGCCAAAAGATGATCGCGTACGGTAATTACTTCACGACCAGTGCATGAATAACAGAAAACATCTGGTAGCGACTGCGCCGGCTTATCTATTATAACCGCTGATGGTTGGACCTTCTCCTTAGCAAAGCCAAACAAAGTGCAAAATATACAAGTCTCCTCGGCGTTTCCGGGTACGAAATGCTATCAAATTACAGGCGCACTCTCCGTGTCGCTCTGACGAGTGGGCCCTCTGCGCTCGAACATAACTGTAACCGTGGTGAACCGTCCATTATTTTGTCAAAACTGGTATAGCCGAGGAAAATCAACTGTTGGGGAATGTTGGAGAAATAGGATGTAAGCGAAGATCAGATATATGAGACACCGGTGTAACCGAGGTACTTACTGTGATAAAGTACAGGGAAACGGCCGGGGAATGAAAAAACGATCTGTTATAACCGAGACCGGTATAAGAGAAGTCGACTGTATATGTTTAGGTAAACAGACTGCCATCTTCAGGGGGCACACTACAAAGAATCACAAGTACTACCTGCATCCAAACACACGATGTATGGCTTCGGAGTAAAAGGTTTACCTGTCCAAGATTCAAAATGCGTAGATGGACCAAAATAAAAACAATAACACGCTATGCTTCTAATAGGTAAAAATAAATGTGGCTTAAAATTCTAGGGTATAACATATATACAAATTGTTTACAAGAAGCGAATATTAAAATATTAATATGAAACGACTGTAACGTTTTCTTTCTAAACCAGGGCATGGTTATGGATACAGGCGTTGGGTTGATCTGTTAGAGATCTCGTCTTGAAAGACATAAAGTAGAATTAGAAAATAATAGTGTATAAGGAATAATCTAACTAGTAGAAGCTTTAATGTGTTCCATGTCCGTGCACTATATTATACAAAAACACTAATCACCAACAAATTCACAAAGAGAGTTTTATCACCAATTGTAACACACTCCTACATGTTTCGACCCTGCTGGCTCATCTTCAGTGAGAACTTTTTGTTATCGTTACACTAAGGTTGCACTTTATAGTTGAGTGAGAATGTGCTGTTGACTGTGTACTGCGTTGTTTTTGGAGGCGTGAACTTTCTGCGGTCCCGGCTTCCACTGATCTTTTGGCCCATGACAACGTCTAGTCTAATGTCAGGAGACAATAACTGGAAGAACATATGACTCAATCTTCACTATCTTAAGAATGTAGCAGAATGCCCCTGCGAAACACAGATATCTACCTAGCAGTCTACAGAGCTGCAGAAATCAAAATATTAAAGAATAATAAGTTTTCCAGTGTGCTTTCCCCTTTTCCTTAATAAAATTCTTGACATCATTCAGTTAAGAATTCTTCTCCTCCCGTTCTTTATCTAAAAACTTGAGAATTAAAATACGTATATGCCTTTGAAGCAGCAATTTTAATTGCAGTATGTTCGTTAATTGAAGTAACTTCGTATGTTACACAAACAGAATAACAGAGATTGGGGTATCTGAAAACAGGGTACTGAGGAAATATCCGGAATTAAAGATAGAAAAACGTGACAGTAAGTTTAAGAAAACTGCATAATGAGGAACTTACTCTTCACTGAACATTATTCAGGTAATCAAACAGAGGCGGAAAAATGGGCGGGGCGTGTAATACGCAAGGGAGAAGTCGCAAGCGTTTATGAAATACTGGTAGAGAATAACTTAAAAGACTGTCTGGAAGACTTAGCTTTGTATGGGAGGACAATATAAATGGGGATTTTAAGGAAACAGAGTGGAATTAGTAGGCGTTGTCTGGACACATCTGATTCAGAATAGGTCCCATGCCTGGTTGTTGTGAATATAATAATAACAACCTCAGCTTTTCATTAAATTCGGGGAATTTCTTGACCGCTGAATGAGTCTTTGCTTCTCATGAAGATCTCTCTTCCTTGGCGTTACATTCATTCACAGATTCTGCACTGAAAAGCGGAAAGGAGATAACGCTTTTTGTTCCTGGTTAATTTGTTGCACATCCAGATGAACCGTAGTTACCTAATGACGACGAAACACTAAAGGGTAGGATAGAGACAGAGAGAACACACAACACGGTGTTCAAGTACAAATAACAAAAATAAAAATCGTACATTCATAAATATAATAAAATGCACAATTCTGAAACCACACAAAGGAATTTCCTTGCAGTTATCAAAAATACTGATCAAGGCAACGGTAGGGCCACTCACTGTCCTCATCTACCTTAAGAGAACAGAACAGCACACACGGGCCATAAAGTTAGTCTACATTCCTTCAGTGATTATGCAGATCACTGAAGGAATATAATAAACGTATGAGCTGGAAATAAGAAATTTTTTAAAGACTGTTTTAGGTAATGATGCCAGCGGCTTCAAGAGGTCGTCCACAGGCAGCTGGGTCGTTACAGTGCACGAGCCTCGGCCGAGACTCAGCCGAAACACAGATTTCCGTGATTTCAGGCTTCCGCCACGAGAATGTCGATGAGATATGCGCTCTGCTGGGGTGTTACGCAGCGTCGATAAAGATGGGACCGTTACATTGTCCCGAAAAGTCAGTAAAGGATTACAACTCGACGCTGCGTAACACACCAGCAGAGCGCAGACCTCAGAAACATGATTTGTTCAACACAGTTTTTATCTAGCACTGCCTCCCTTCTCTGTCGTGGGATATGTCACAGTATCAACAGACATGTGGTGTGGGTTGGGGTCGAGATTATGCACAAGGACACGGGCTGGCAGGTAGAGAACTAGGTTCTGGATGCTTTTCACTGCTGGCGTGAGCTGCGCTGCCTGTAAGTCCCTCAGTTTAAACTGACGTATCTTCACGAGCTTTCGCTCCCGAAATTGCAGCGCTGCTGTGAAGGTCACAGGGGTAATAAATCTGCCAACATCGAGAACCGGCGTTTTCCCCGCTGCTGGTAGCGGAAAATGGGCGGCAGAGCGGCAGTAAACGGCAGCGCCGCTCGTAGAAACGGCTGTTGTCAGTGATAGCAGCGCTGCTAATAGCCGCTCGTGGAAAAGCAGTCTATAGCGGGGCGGCCTAAAAACACTGAAAGATGCGGCCCAATCTAATAAGATGCAAAAATACCATCAATTCATTTGTAGCTTCTTTCAGAGCATTTCGGCATTTGTTTGGAGTGGCTGAACAAAGCAACTGAAACTTTGGGGAACAGAGCCGACAACAGGCAAAGATTCCGACCGTGTGCCTACAGGATTCGGTTCTAGGGACTTATCCCTTTACTTAAAAGCTCAAAGTCTCAGATGTTAAAGGGCGCTAGCTCTTCTGAAAATTAAAGGGTAATAACCCATCAGCTGGTCTGCAAATATGTCCATGATTCTGCAGAACTTATTACCCTTGTGTCCAGAGAGAAGATGTTAAGTGGCGCTACAGTGTGTTGAACATGACACAAATAGACAGGAGCCACAGGGATGGAGTTATACTAACTAAATATTTTCCTCCAAATTCATTTTCTGCAAAGAGACCTTTGTTACATGAATTAAGGACACAGAAAGTACTATCGATAATAGAAATATTACAGTGAGTTACAATAACAGTGACATCACAAAGACAGCAACATCGGCTTCACAGTGACATGCACTCTTACATAAACACTGAATCTCCCACCTTTATTTCACTTTTTGTATTCATAGGCCAATTCAAAATACTACTGTTGTTCGAAGGCTTACAACAGCTGCTGCTACGAAATTATCCTTAATGAAATAAGAATTATACAGGTCATGCCGGAATGACGCAGTCGGTATACTGAACAGCGGCCGAGATGGACGAATGATATTTGTCTCCCATCAAGATTAGTTTTTCTTTCTCTGTACCACCTGAACATAGTGGGGCACATTCGGCCTCCCCTCCTGTTGGTAAGAGAGGCCTTTCTGCGGAGTATGGTGGAGTGAAGACTGAAATGTGACCACTGACAACAATCCAGTTGAATATGTGGACGTACACTTCTACGTCCTCTCTGTATTCACGTCGCGGTGCTTTATTAAACACAGGGTCAAACCCGTTTGTACCTCACCACACATACATACATACATACATACATACATACATACATACATACATACATAAGTATGTGCCGTTCCACGGGACAGGAATTCTGTTACTCGAAGCTTCCACGCCAGGCTAGCAATCGCCCTTCAAACCAACCTGATACTTCCATTTCCTTGTTCCTCCCCCATTGACAACGTGGCGGTATTTTCCCGAGCTTTCCCACGTGAACTTGGTCTTTTCCTCGTCACTCTACGACCTGCGTCCGCAGTAAATTCTCTTTCGGCTCTCCTTTCCCTCAGCATTATGTTTCGGCCGGTAACACGATAGCGTAGGGTCGTCCAGTCCACAGTGGTGCTGGGGTTGTTTGGGGATTTGTGTATTAAGCCAGCACCTCCAAGTATGTGTTTGTATGTGACCGTGTGGAGTCTCTTTTCAAATTGTGAGTGTATTTTCATTTCAAGCTGCAAGTGTATTGTTCCTTTCCAAGCTACAAATTGTATTGATGTCAAGTGTTCAGATTGTGATTCATATGTCATCTGTTTCAAATTGGTAAGCATTGACGTTGAGTTATGATTAAGTGTGTTGTAAAGAAAGTTCTACAGTGGATTTGGTTTTCATGAACGCACACACACAGCGAACAGATTTTGCGCCACAGCTGAGTTTGATTCACGGGGTTTTAGTAGGAGAAAGAAGCAGACTACGGCCCATTTAGATACATATATACATACATACATACACACATGGGTACGTTAGACTTACTTTTGCAGAGAATAAAGTAGGAAAGCATCGTATGTACATTGATCACAGTGTGGAAGAATACCGGATTAAAACGCGCTCTGTTAACTCCAGAAAACTGATCCTATTTCAACTGACAAATGATGCTGTTCACTTAATCGGTCATGGTACACACCTACTCACCGGCTGGCTGCCGCTGTCACTCGCTGTGCGCGTGGCTCTGATACAAACGCGGGCTAGACTTGCTACGCAACGTATAAACGAATGCGTAAGAATGTACGAAAAGTACAAATGCGTAGGAATTAAATGTTTTAGGTCACTAAGTTCCATTCTAGACAATAAGAGAACAATATGGCTCACAACAACTTCGGCAGACGTCGTGAACCAAGACTGAATTTAAGAACTGGTATGTTAGTGGGGTTCAAGATGGAGAAATAGACTCTACACTCCCTCTTTTGAGCAGTGAAACTCAGTGGATCCTTGAAATTTCAGAATAACAGGCTTTCTACGTTAATCCACGACGTGCCAATACGTGATGTCCAGGTTGATGTGCGGTGTGCCACAAGTGCAACTACGATTATTGGGCCGATTTTTTCTGAGAGTTTAATTCAAATCGATGTGTTGCACGCGTTCTGACATCATTTTATGCGCTACCAAAAAGTTGCAGAAAGTGACTCTTACCTGCGTCATGTCCGTCCGTCTGTCCGTGTGCTTGTGACAACTCGGATCCAACTGGACTTTATTTTGTAAACACGTTGGGGATAATCTGACGACACAGTTTGGGTTTGGTTAAAAGCTGACAAAAATATCGGGCGCGTTACATGAAGAGGTCAGTACTATGTTTCATGACGTTGACAGTAGCATATGTAACTTAAAAATACAAAAGAGAACTCACTTTTGCCTTTCCATGGATACAGTTTTAATATTCCTCTCTCGTTTCGCTGAAAAAAATTTATTCAAACGAAATGGCAGGGCTGAGTCATGCGTTGAGGTAAGCGAATATCCGAACGCGCTACCATTTTAGGTTATGCTCAGGAATCATAATTACAATTAAAATGAAATTTAAATGTACGATAGGTACATCCTTTACAAAGTTGAGATTGTTTTCTGCAAAGTCTCCTTCATTATTAACACAATTTGTCCACGTTTGCACAAGACACTATGCGGGTCGCATTAAACTCTGCTGAAGCGTCGGAGCTCTTCATGCACGCTGTGCTTCAGCTCGTCGTCCGCCGCGAAACGGCGTCCTCGGTGTGCATCCTTCATAGAGCCAAAAAATACGGCAGTCGGAGGTGGCTAAAATCGGGGCTGTAGGGAGGGTGAGGAAGAAGATTCGACCCCATTGTTGCAATGGTCTCCCTTGTGTGCAGAATGGTATGGGGCCTGGCATTGTCATGCCGGAGGACTTGATGCATCTTCCTGTTTGGCCGAAACGTGCGAATTCGTTTTCTTAGCTTCTTTAATGTCTGCACATAACTCTATCCCACCCAGCCTCCTGTACAATGGGAAAACTGTCTCCCTGGGGTAAAGCTGTCGGGGAATGACGTTGACCACTTACCCCATGCAGAGCCGAAGTTAAAGAAAGAGCCGAGGTATACCTCTACTACCCCTCTGGGCCTTCAAGGCCTATTATACCCCAATCTTTTCCTTTACCTTCACGTAGCGCTGTGCATTGACTGTGGCACCTCAGTTCAAGGATTCGAGTAACAAGACTCCTTTAGTGTCCCACAAGACTCTAGGCATGGCTTTACCGGCAGAAGTCCGTACCTTGGATTTTTTCTTGCAGGGCGACGACTGATGATGCCATTCCATTGACTGTCTTTTTGTTAGTGGGTCATAATGAAGAAACCATGTTTCATCACCGGTAATTACTTCTGACAGAAACGCATCTCCGTCTTTCTCACTGAGCTGGAGAAATTCTGTACATGTGTCTTTTCAGTCCGTTTTGTGTTCGAGGGTGAGCACTTTCGGCACCCACCTTGCGCAAAAGTTTCTATAACCAAGTTCTCTGGTGATGGACATAACTGCTGGTTTTCCAGTCCCTATTGCGGTTCACTTGTCGTAATGCGGCAGTCATCCGGAATAATCGCATTAACTTACCTTTGGCCTCCGCCGTCGCTTCCGCGGCTGGTCGGCCGCTGCGAGGCCTGTCACCAATGCCAATTTGACCCCTTTTAAAACGACAGACCCGGCGTCTTACCAAGCTGACATCTATGGCTTCCGAACCATACACGCTTCTCAGACGTCTTTGAATCTGTATCGGAGTGGAGTCTTCCGCAGTAAGGAATTAAATCACCCCCTGTGCCTAGTAGGAACGTCCGCTATATCCGAATTTTGCACTGCAGCTGTGGCAAACGCGTGTGGCTGACTGGACCGCCGAAGGTGCTGGTGGAGCTGGACAGTGTCGCTATCCAGTGAGTAAGGCAAGAAACTCTAATCGGCGCCATATTTAAAAGAAAAGAAATAGGAGTCATTACTTTCGTACTGGCCGTCGCACTTACAATGCCTGTCTTGTTTGATAACGTCTCCGATTAAGAGAAAAAAATACGCTCTTTTCAACAAGACAGTAGAAGATGTCACACCGCAAAAAAACTATTTTTTTTCGCAAGGCTTAAGGTTTCCCCTGTTGTTTATACGAGGTCCTTTTTCTTCTGGATTGTTAACGTTGCGTAACAACACAGAAAAGCGAAGACCTCAAGGCAACCTTGTACACTGAGGTTGGGGCACCCTAACTATTTCACTGTATGACCAACATGTTTCGGTCCTTGCAGGGCCATTATCAAGGAGTTCGATAAAATATAACAAGTAGAAGTAACAGGTAAAAGTAAAGCATCCCTGTACAGGCCTGGACAGGCCCTGCGGGTTCCAGGGGGTTGAGGATCTCAGACTCTCAGGCAGTCGGCACATGAAGGTGATCAGTTTGTCAGACCTACGCACCGGCCGCCTTTACCCCCAGGAAATATTTCTGGTACTCATTTCGGTTAGAGGCTGAGTCGACTCCAGGGACATATTGCGGCCGGAGGGATTTAAGACAATCAAAAATAACAAGTGGAATTAGCCAAGACTTACAAACATGTTCGTTTGAAACTTAAATACATACTCGTGTCTCGCAACTTCAAAGTAATTTAAGATAGAATTATAATATGTTCATTTTATCTTAACAATATTTCAGGCCATATGAAAGACTGTCACAAAATTGCTGCTTCTGTAGGACATCAGGGTCGCTGAATGTATGTCCTGGTCAAGCAACAACCATTTGCCTAGTCAGATGTAGTACATTATTACGGTTACTGGAGAACGGTGTTCTAAAATACATGTGAAGAGTAATGTTTGGAAGAATTAAACCTAAAATCCTATTCAACACAAGTCGAGGGAAGCTCTTGTGTTGTAAGGGACGTCATCGCTGTAATTATTGGAGGCCTGAGAGTGGTGAGTGAGAAATTCAGTGGGTGGTGTGTAGGATTGAAAGGGCCTCGATATTACTGCACTGATTTTTTTCCGCTCATTGACAGAGTGGCACTGAACACATTCTGAAAGAAAGCATTCAGAATGCAGTGTTTTCAATTTCATCAGCAGAGCATGAACTTGCAGTGAATAACGTGCTTTTCATGTGTGACACGTGCCTGCAAGCCGAAGAAAACCATTTCAGCTAGTGAACAAATACCTAATGTTAACTGCAGTACATTGAACAAAAACGTGTAGATCCGGACTCAATAACAAATTGGAATGGCGGCGATCTCTGCACTGTCTGCTATCATTCATTGCTCTGAGTGAATATTGATGTCGTTTGTCAGATAAAACAATGTTCCTGTTGTACTAATAGGGGTTATTTTAATGTGTTTATGGAAGCATTAGCTTCTGAAGCTATTCGCTCCTGCCCACGAATTAGGCCATGTAGGTTACATGATGGTCATAGGTTTACGAAAGAATTAGAAAATAGATGAAGGGTGCATGATGAAATATCCATGTCTCGTAAAAAAGGCTAAAACTCGGCTTGAAGTATATCACTGGCTGTGCATGGTTGGCGAAACCGCTCGTATGCGACAGCGTTAGCTCGGACACTCAACGATCCCGTGCTCAACGTGGAGGTACAGTTTACAGGGGTCGCACCTAGCGGGAAGATTCCTAGAAAAAAAAGTGTTCTTGTGTCAGATGCGTGCGGCCGACTGGCAGTCGAGTCACCCTTAACATCACCTTGACGAGCAGGACTACAGAAGTCCTCCACTGGTGCACCGCTGTTTCCACGTCTCATAGCTTGCTGCATGCGGTTATGAGGCCTGTGATTTTGCGTTTCGCCAAAGTGGTCTGAAGGCAAGCGATTCTGAAACGCATGTTTGTAAGAAAAGATAAAAGATACCTTGACGAGTGATGTAACGTGCAGTAGAAGAATTATCAGGTGCTCCAAAACAACATAACACGGAAGTACGGAAGATAAGAAGAACACGGTCTTCTAGGTTATGAAAACTTGTAACCGTACAGGTGTAATGTTCCGAGGAACATCTTGTTTCCATCTTCGGAGTAAACGTTCTTGCAGATGGAGCCCGCATAGTACACCGAAACTTAGGCAATCACTCAGAAAGCTACAAGGTGTTGTAAACCGTCAGTTCGGAAACTAAATTTTAACTGCAATCGAACCCCCAAACATGGTAATTTCGGTTGTCTAGAAGCCATGAGTGAATAGGATAGTTTTTTTTAAAAAAAAATACGGTTTAAAGTCATCTAGAAACAGTGCATATTCGGTGTGTTGGGGTTTAGGCGGACAGGATATACTGAATTGCAGCTTTTTGCAATCGTGATTAAGGTTAAATAGTATTCAGGTATTCTGACAGCCAAATCCATTGTTAGTAGATTGCCAATTGTACTAGCCTTTGTTATATATCACTGAACGATTTTGGGCGAATAAGATCTTCTTGGGAAACGTTGAAAACTTTGGTGTTGTAAACTAAACTTTATACTAATATTATGTCAGAATTGTTACGAAATTAAAAAAATTAAACAACTTACATACATTTCTCTCTCCTGTCCTCAAGATGGGAAATGTAAACGACGAACAGAGTAGCTGAGGAGGCCAGAAAATATGAATAAAACTTTAAAAACTTTTCGAAAAAACAGCATAGTTTTTCACAGTACAGGTCTTGGTTCGTCTGGCACGTTGCACGACTTTTGTTAGTTGTTCGTTATGGACCTTTCGAAACAAAATATAATTTCCATCATCATGGGTCAAGAATTCTAAATACCAAAAGTATACATGTGTCGAAGAAAAATTGCTGAGGATAAGGACACGAATTCAAGGAGTGATCAAACCCTATTCACTTCCGGCAAAGAAAATAACCTGGTAGCAAGAATTTTGCACCAAGTTCACATCAACAAACCGTTTTGAACCCGTGCTTCCGCAATATACTTCCTACACGAACATAACTTTTTCAGCTAACTGCGTAAAATACGGGAACAAAAAGCTCCATTTTCGACTTACGTCACTAGACTGACAAGGGCAACGAAGGGCATCGGGAAATATACAAATGAGACACAAAGGAGAAATGCATCGCCGGATGCTGAATTTGAAAATTCGAGGCGTCGTTATAAGTTGATGCTGAGGACGTTTGCCTGAAACTCAGACGAAGATATATCTTGTGGATTCCGGAATAATCAATACATCTTCTGAAACTCATCGCAGGTTAGTCACTGAATACGTGTAGGAAATGCTCCGTGTTACCGCTTTGGCACAAGAAGCGTTGAAAGATTAATTTGTGGAAAGTGCATGCAAGGAAGGTGTGAGGTGTAGAACGCAGACCCTACATGTTACTATTAGAAGATCTTACATATATAACCAAACCTCAGTTTTGGCCAGTGTATGGCAGAGATTATGGTCCCATGCACCCTAACTGGTGGTTCTACTCACGCGTAAGCAGACGGGCAAATTGGAGGGTGTAAAGCCTTGATAAAATTCGAAACAGTGCTTCTGGTTGGACAGCAATCAGAACAGAATAAATGTATGTTACTGGAGAACAGGCTGTAAGGTAAATGGAATAATCTCGAGAAAAATTTTGTAAGTATTATTTAACTCAGCCCTTAACGCGAAACAGCTTCGTCAGGAGCGTATGGACAACACACATGGCCACTGCTGACGCTCATTGCTTTTCACGATAAATGATAATCTGGAGGAGTAAGGTGGCTGACGAAAACCGTAGAAAAAAGCTGATATTCAAGTCGTTTGTGTTTCACACTGGGCTCCTTTACACATGGAAACTTTAATTTCTCGTCCTGAACATGGCCTCAGTAAAAACCTGGCAATAGAGGGTTTGGTTCAAAGTGGTACAACTAAAACAGTATTATCGTGCCTTTCCGTTACCACTTTCACTTGGCATAGCACGCCGAGGTTCCGCAAGCTTGCAATTTAACACGCGTAACTCGTTCTAATAAAGTAGAGGCGTTTCTTCCATAACAAAACGTTATGACTGACATTTAAGTCTAGTAAACAGTAATTAAGAGGATGATGAAATATATTATGTTCTGGGGAGCTTGTAATACGCTTTGCAATCTTACTCTTTATCTAGAATTATTAATATTATTAAATCAAACGAGATGTGGTAGACTGCTCCTTTAACCTGCAATATTCATGTCAAAAATACAAACACATTTTGGTCATAAGATCTATACCCTCTATGGAGGAGGCTAAAAAGTGACGACATGATAATACTAAAAAGGATTTTATATGGGTATCTGGATGGATAAGAAAGTAAAAAAAAATCTTAGTGGCTTTTCTTGCAAAGTTGGTGGTTGGCGCTGGGGTTACGTACGTTCATGAGACCAGAGCAAGGGATTACCTGTATTAGTAACAGCTGAATAACTGTCAAGTTTTCAAGAAAGGCCCTGCGTTTTGGTTTAAATAGTTACTCATTTCAACCCACTTTTAAATACGTTCCTATTAACCTTTAATGTATTCCTATCTTAATAACACCATGGCAGAGAATTTTTTTAAATCGTGTACAGTTACATAAACAATCAAAAATTTCCTTCTGTAAGATTCTCGCGATAATGTGTCACACTTGGAATTAATAACTTACTTGACTTTACCCTTCTATTTGTATTAAAAAATAAATATACAGGACACTTATCTGCAGAGTAGATATTCTGTCGGGTACAAATGAGAAAGCTTTGACCACATTTTTGCTTGAGTATGGGGGGACTGATACTGACCATGAACCGCAGGTGAATTTGTCTCTGTGCCCACCATGGAGCGATACTGGGGGAGCGAAATTAGAGATGAAACCATTGTTAACCTCGACACTAGATGCAGGGGATTTTCTAGTGTTAGGCTCCGCCTCTTGGATCCCCACAGAAAGAAAAGCAGCTGCTAATATAATGGAAGTCTAAGTGAGATCGAGAGTCGGTCCGGAAGATTTGCAGAAAATAAAAATATCATTGAAACTATGACCAGCCAGTTCGTAGCCTAGCCTCTATAGCATGAGTCTTCAACCTGCGGTTTGCGGAACTCACGCGGCCTGCCAAGTTGTACTGTGCGACCCACGGACAAATTTGCAAATTTTATGTACATTATAAGAATTTCCCAATGATTTATGCAGCTAGTTATAGCACTTAATGTTATTTTTTCACGTGCGGCCCGCTAACGAGCCCCCAGTAATATGTGTGGCCCTTTGCCATTAGAGGATCAGAGACCCATGCCCTGTAGCCTACCGACTATGTTAGCTCAGCTTTATCTCCAGAACGCAATGTTATATTAACTGATTATTATATTTTTATAATGAGACAGTGGACAAAGGTGATGACGTAAATGATTCCGAAATAGGAATGACTAGTTTGCTGCAGCACGAAGATGCATCACCATGCCTACAGAAACTACAGTTTTACCCCCTTCTAAGTTTGTCTGAATTTAGCATCTGTATATCCTGCCTACTTGATGCTCCATTGTTAAATTTTCTAAGAGTACCGACCTACTGAAGTACAAAGAATATGATTTTCCACGCTATTTTATGGATGTGAAACTTGGTGTCTGAGGTTGAGGTTGAGTGTGTTCGTAAATATGGCGCTGAGAGAGGTATTCAAGCCTAAGAACGAGGAAGAAGCACGGGCCTGGAGAGAATTGCATAACAGTTAACCAAAAGATTTGTACTCCTCGCTGTGTGTTATCAGCGTAAAGAAGTCAAGAAAGATGTGTTTGGCATGGCATATGGATAGTATCTGAGAGAAGAGAAATTAATAAAGCTTTTGACTAGAAAATATGACAGAAAGAGACCACGTGTAAGACATAGGTGTAAATAGGAAAGTGATATAAAATGGATCTTACAGAAATGTGATAGGTTGATGTGAACTAGGTTGGTCTCTCTCATGATAAGGGAAAATTGTGGGATTTTTTGATTACTGTAGTGAAAGGTCGGGTTCCTTAAAATATGGTAAATTTCTTGACTATCTGAGGAAGCGTTAAATTTGGATGAAGGACTGTGCTGTATGAAGTTAGTTGATAGCAATGAGGTAAGAGAAGACGTTAAAAACACCTTATTACATAAAATAGTCCAAAATTTTCTGCTCGAACACAGTCCGAAGGATAATCAACAGAATACCACAGGGTTGCAATAGAACTGACTCTTAGACCTACGTGTATGGATTTTATATGGGATAGTATAAATTATGATAAATCTTAAGACATGAGTTAAATATGTTAACGTGTTCTGCCATAGGTATAATATGTGTTATTGTCACATCTACAGATTTCCACACACGGGTACCGGTACATTGTCACACCATGATCCGTGTTTACACTGCACCAGTAAGAATGTCCTCGGACCGAGCAGGCTAGTGAAGCGCACAAGTTCCAAGCTCTATATTCTGGAGTTGTCCCTTTCGAATCTGGGTTAGGTCAGTGCTGGCCCCAAGGGGTCTTGTGATTTTCTCGGTCCTTCCAGGGATATTCTGGGGTAGTGCCTCAATCAGACTACGCCAACATCCTTCCAAACTCTTCAAATTCATCTACCACCAATGATTTTAGCGTCGACATTTTATAATTTTAAATAGGCCTGGTGATATTGTCGTCAAACAAACTAGAGAAGGTCTGGAAAGAAATTTTGACCACCAGATCCTTCCAACGTAAGTCGTGTGCCGTTTGCTGTCGTTCCGGCTCTGGAGTCTTATGTGCGAATATGATTCTGAGCATGACTGTCTGCATTTTGTCAGTGTTTATGTGTTGTGCTGTGCAGGAGAATGCTTTGCGACGGGTAATCCAGCAACACGAAATCGCGCTTAGAGCCTATTCAACGGTTTATAAACCACCCAGGAATAGGGTTTGGGCCGGAATGACCTTCAAACACCTTTGGGTATATGGATATTTTGAAACCAATAGGGCCTATGCAATAATAATTAAGCATATATAATTTCACAATCCATTTATGTGCGTAAATTTTCACTATGGACCGTTCTTATTTTTGCTGTATTGCCAGTGCTCAGTACTACCTTGAAGCTTGGCACAGTTGGTATGATATCATTCTTAAAAGTACAGCTTTCTTTCTTAGTCCTTCCCTCTTCTAGCTACTTGTTCACAGTAGGTGTCGAGGGTTTGTGATTTCGTTTGGTCACACTCAAGCACACACCATAGCCGGTAGGACTCCTCTGGACAAGGGATCAGCCCGTCGTAGAGACCTCTACCTGACAACACAAACACTGTACAAGAGACAAACATCAATGCCCCCGGTGGGATTCGAACCCACGATCCCAGCAAGCGCTCAGCCGGAGACCTACGCCTTAGACCGCGCGGGCACTGGGATCGGCTTAAAAGTGTAGCTACGAAGTATTATTCTCAATGTTTGCGTATATTTATGGGCTGTCGAGATCCCTTGGCTCATTAAACCTTATCACAGTCATGAAACTGAAGATTAACTTGTGATTTTGGGATGCTGACTTACTGTTATTTGAAATTGTGCAAATGAAGGCCTTGACAGAAGTTCAATTTTCTCAAATATCTGCGAAGGTTTTACTGTTAAACTACAAAAGATTATTTTATAATTTTTAGGAAGACAAGTAATAGAGTTTTAAATCTACTATTTTTCTTTTCCTTGGCGCGACAGCTCCTAGTGGGCTGGGACTTCCTCATTATTGAGGCTTCACGATCACACTCAGGCACACCACAATCAGTAGGACTTCTCTGGACGAGTGATCAGCCTGACACAGAAATCTCTACCTTACAAAACACAACAGTCACAAGAGAGAAACTTTCATGCATCCGGCGGGATTCGAACCCTTAATCGCAGCAAACGAGCGGCCGCAGAACCACGCCTTACAACGCGCGGCCATTGACATCTGCTTACATTTACTGATACTATAACCGTTGGAAAGGTTTTATAATCTTATTTAGTAGAGTAGAAGTTGATTTAGGATATGTAGCGATAGAGAATATGGACATTGCGAGGGAAGTCAATAGCATCTGGTACTTAACACAGCAGGTCAGTTTCTTTTCAAGGTCTAAGATAGGTTACAGGACCAGAGAACAAGAGGGAGTTTTTTTGTGAAAGAATAGACAGAAAATTGAAGGGTGAGGAAAGTAGAGGTTGCATAAGATAGGATATGGCTGTAAATTAGTACAGAGGAGACCTTAGGTTATCACACGTTTGTTATATTAAAGTTAACGGGGTTTCAGAGTTCGTTAGAACAGTCAAAATTCGAGGGTTGGTACTTTTCGAGATACAAATCACGAGGGAGTAGACGTCCTGTTAATTACCGTATGACATTAAAATTGTCCAGTAGACGACGCTTATGTGAGGTTTACGTACATTACGTAAAGGGATACCGCGTCAGTCATTGGGAACCAATGGGGACTTAGGATTCAAAATTTTAAACTTTTCGACTTATTGGGGAATTGCTAAGTTTACACAGGGCCAATTAGAGTAGTTAGAAAAATTAGAGTAGGAAAATTTTGAATTAGGGAACCAGGTTTGCTCACCATAGTGACGGAAACACAAGTTTTTCGCCTTCCATAGGGAGAGGATTCACGATCATGTTTCTCCTAACGTTCGGACCTCTACAGACAAAGTTCTTCAGGTAGAAATTATGGAGTATTACGCGAGGTACAGTGATTTAGTGTCGTAAATTGGACGTAAGTGGTGCATACCAGTTTTGGACATATAAATAACTATAAATTACACAGTTTTTTCGTGAAATGAAAACAATAACAAACCAAGTGATCAGTGCTACGTCTATCTTCTAGTAGAAAGACCTGCATCAAGATAACGCATAGTGATTTATAATAAATCAAATACTTTAGATTATCAACAAAACCTCAGCCATTTAATAGTTCTTCGTTTTTCACAACACTCCAACCATGATATCCCTGAAAATTAGGTCTCATTTCTATTGACCGAGCCTGAAAATGGAGCCGGACGGTTATAATACTGTTAGAAAATGAAAATTCTCCTGGCAGGCGAGAGTATTTTCCCCAAATAAAGCAACTCTTCTTTTAAATTTCCCTTAGATTGCGTGCCTGGTTACTTTAATCTATATCAAACAACACATTTCCATAGATAACTTATGTTTATTGACAACCATTTCGAAATCAAAAGAGACTTAAATACGTAAGCGAATAAGGCTCCAATCTTTCCATATAACCTACTATTACACTTTTCCTACAATTTATGAGAACGTAAATCGCTACCGCAATGACTTTAATGGTGTCGGGAAAATTTATGCTTGGGGAATCGTACTTTAGAGACAATCATAACTCATACATATTTAGGAATGTATAGAATATACGTAGCGAACATGTTGCACAAGAGCAGTGATACTTAGCGGTATAAAACACAGCAGAACTCATAAGGCAGTAAGCTACACTGGGATATAAAGCAGCAAATAAGAAATTTTCAGTTTACACCAGGAGAAGTGAATTCTTGAAGGAGACGTCTGCAGCTGACTCTGTGAAATTGGGCGAGAAATTAAATTTGAAAACGAGTAAAAAGAAAATTGTGCAGCGAGTAGAAGATGGAATGTTTTGTTGGAAAGAATGGAAGAGCATAGATGGATATAACGATTCATTCACTGAGAATTCAACTGGAGGACAAAGGAAAAGGATTCAAAAACACAGTGCTGAATACCAAAGTGACAGAAGAATGAAGGTTGGAATTCTTGATTAAGAATTACGAACTGATCACAAGGTGCTGTGTAATCCTACTACCATAGAATTCACATTTCGTAAATTTATTATTTCAGAAGTTTTGCGTTTCTGTTATAAAGTAAATATCGAAATACTGTTATTACTAACATTGTAACCAATATGCTGAAGTCATAGTTAAGTCTTCAGGAATTTTATTATAACCTGCAAGATGGGCTTAGGTTTAAACTGAAAAATAACATGAAATTGGATCTTAAGGAAGTAAGGTCAGGTGCCGATGGAAGGTCTTCATAAACAAAGGCTCTTGATGCCTATTCTAATATTTGTATTTCAAATAAAAAAAATATCTTCTAACTTAAAAAAGTATAAAATTGTTAAAAGAATGCCCTTTGCCACGTAGACCTTTCACACCTAACAACCCAGCTACATCCAGCAAAACAGTGAAAGAGAAAGACGTGTGAGAGCTTAATGACGCCTGCTTTACTTCAAACACTTCATTTAACAATGCGATAAAGAGTGCTGTACAACAGCTATTTATTGAGTGATCTATTCCATGCAGACATATAATTTCCACCAGTTTAGATTTATATCTTGGCATACTTTTACGATATAACATGAAAGTTTGCGTATTCACCACGTTGGCTTTGCAAATAAATATAAAGCCACTTGTAGGGTCTTCAGTTACCTGTCTCATCCATTTTAACGCAAAAAGGTTACCTCTTTAATTCCAAAAGTGGATCAGTTATACTTAAGAGACCAGCAGCTAAATATGTTGTTTTATATAATCTAATAACTAGGGACGTTACCGAAATCTGCTGCCGTACAAATTTTGGTAATTTTTGTATTTGCCTTACAAATTCGCAGGGCTGCTTCTTGCCATTAATTACTCCTACTACCAAAGGTAATGGTACAAATTAAGCTGTCTCTAAAGCTGCGATGCTTTTATCAATTTCAATGAAAATCCACCAGTTGGTTTAAAGAAGATTAGGTTATATAATTTATTGGTGTGTAATTTATTTAAGGACGGTGTTACTGGCTCAATAGTGTCAAATAATCAGATGGTGCTGAATAATGAACTGGAACTGATATGCTGGGAAGCGTTTGTGGCGTAATTTAAGGGGGTTATTCGAATGCCAAAATAATTCTTTCAAACTTACCACGAGCGCCCCCTTCCAAAAATTAATCAACTTTTCAATCGTGATCATCTTCCAGTCGCATACGAGCATGTCGAATGAAAGCAGGGGAGAGTCGAAAAAGCATATTCGACAGAACGCAGGTTGGGCATGGGGAGCTGTAGATATCAACACTTTGCCAGCGAGACTCTTGAGACGATATTTCTCGACTGTCTGCCGTGACATTCTGCAGTAAACATCGTTCCCATATACGTAACAAGAGCACACAGCTTATGCTGACAGCAGTGAGATCTTTCTTTGTCCGCCCTGTTTAATCTAATCGCTATTACTAATATTTCTTCTTTAAATAAGTCAAGTATTGTTGATCTCCCTTTAGCCCTCATGTTTATTGACATTTTATGCCTACATACTCTGACCTTTGAAAGTTATCGTATTTCATTGTAAAGTGTCATTTGTCTACTAAACTTATTATTCTTTAGCAGAACGTAAAATGTCAGTTATCCTGTTCCACGGGGGCAGTGGAAGTTACAGAATGACGACATGAACTATTACGAACAAAGGCATGACTACTGTGTGTTCACCTACGCAGCAATAGATGTGACATTACAGTAACACATGTGTTGTGCTCCACAAAATAAAGAACCATAGTACAATGTTTCCACAAAAGGAAGAAGGTCATGAACAATGCGTTAAGAGTCTCCGACTACATATTAAGTCCCTAATGTTTACCACTTTATGTCTACTCTACCCTTCCTACTGTCCTATTAAATGCAACGGCTTTAGAATGAGTAAGGACAATTCTAAAGCATGGCTCACAAAACAGAGTTCACAGCTTAAGATTTTAGCCTCAGGTCTCACTTCTTAACTAAACAAAAGTTGCTCCTTACACCTCGGCATCCTTTTGCACAATGTAAATTTCACACTACACTATAACATTCTTTGTGGTTTTGGAGTTTAATTTCTAAAATGAGGATTAGCGTGGATTAATTATTTTACATGCCATTATCTCTTGTAACTGCTGCATCACTGCTGCTTAACGTCGACCGTTGCCAAGAGCTGTCAGTCTGCAGAGTAGAGCCGCTTTGTGTCGAGTGATTTATCCCATAGGATTGCTACTACGATAACTTAATTACACTCGTCCTGGAAACTGCATCGTAAGCATGTTAATTTCATGCTCCACAGATATGCCGGCTTTCCAGCATTTCACCAGTTATTATATTTTTTAGTCGCATGAAAAGCCAGTGGCAGACGTGTAACCAGAAACACGGCTGTGCTGTGGCTAGGACTTCTCTACACCGAGGCAAAGATTACCTATGAGGTACAGGGACACTTTTTATAAAGTTATTATATACAGATTTGACTTTCAAACGTTTAAACCTTGGTTAAATCTTGTTTCTCTCAATTATACGCAGAATCGATGTGATTACTACTCCAACGACATTCGCTGTTCCTTTTTAACAAAACTTATGCATACTTTCATGCAGCACTCCGAACACTACTGGTGGTTACAACAACTTAATTTTCTAAAAAATCGATATTTTTTTCTTCCAAGAACCCGTCAAACGTGTGCTAATTTAAAAATTGTTCTTCTAGACTTTTGCGTTTCCAAGATCATTCATAAATTATTTAAAGTAATTTGTGGTTGCTCTTTGTGTACAATAAACAGATTAACACGATAGTTTAGCCTGACTGGGCCTACGGATTGTCTTGTATGTTTTATTGCTTTTAATTTATTGAACGCCTTTCAGAGCTGGTCATCATTACCGGAAGCGTAAAAGACAACACGAAAGCAGTACATATCACGAAGAATTCACTTTAAAAACAATTATATTTAGTAACAAAAATACCTAAAATTTGACAATTTTCATTCAAGTCTTTTCTTGAAACGTAACCTGCATAAATAATGTGACCAGAAAATGAGAAAAATCTTCCGGTTATTTTGTCGAGATTTACACGTATGTTTACAGTACTTGTTCCTGGTATTTTTGCGGGGTTCAAGGGATCCTAAGCAGTGGTTCGGTGTATGCCTTTCCCATAATTTTCGATTAATTTTCTGTGATTTGTAATAAAAAATCAGATTTGCCAGCTTACCAAAGAAACATTGGGCTACCAAACACTCGAAACTGTGCTGCTCTTTTCAAAATTGACAGCTCAAATCATGAACATATATTAAAAAACTTGTATAATTTAGCCGAATAGTGGTAGAAAGTAGGCCTAGTGTAAAACTCAACGACTTACTTAATAAACATAGTCTCATAGCGTACGATATTAAATGTAGCACACTCTAGTCAAAAAATATAGTATGTGCTATTATTATTATTATTATTATTATTATTATTACTGTCATTTATTATAGTTAGCAGTACTGAAACGTGTTCACGAATTTGTAGTTCTCGAGAATGCTCTAGATGTTACTCGGATAATGGCGGTGTTCATTTAGTGTGAAAAGTAACCTTTTGCAATATGCTCGCGGGCTTGCTGTATGTTTAGGCCGAAATGCCTTGCATACACTTACTATGTGCTAGCTACGCCCTACTTGTAAAACAGACTTCAGGGGCTCATAAAAGAGGGAAACTGCCGGGCTGCAGTTTCCCCAATCGAAATTAAAAAAAAGCCTTTTTATACATGGTGATATTAAATGTTTTGCGTAATTTATCCTTCAACAGCTGTCAATCACCGAAATCGGCTGATGTCTAATATGCTAGAATTTTGAAAAATAAAATAGAAACTTAGGGTGTCTTAAATGAAATCAACAAAACAATATTAGACCTTATGATCTGGATAAGGTGAGTGAGCCATGGAAACTGTAGTTATGTTTGCATATATACCTATACACACATACATACATAAATGCGGTTGTAAATAGCGTTACGATGCAGTTAGACTTATGACACGATTTCTATAACATCGTTTTAAAATCGAGAAGAAATTTTATGTACCTCAGGGTCATGCCCCCTCCTCCAATGAAAATTTTGATTGCAAACCCTATAGATTTCGTTATATCGCGATTTAGTTATATCATGCCGCAATTAACTGAAAGACAAGGATTGCTTAGATCCTCAAGATGGAGGCACGAATCCTCCTGCAATAAGTCGGAAAATGTTTACTATTCTATATGACGCCATATCGGCAAACCCTGTATACTTTTAGGAGAAAGAGGTTGACAGGCCACATAGTACACAAGAGGAGAATTACACATACTTAGGCCTATGCACATGTTGACCAATATATCTCAAAAGGAAAGGTCCGTTGGAAGAAGAAGTGAACGTAGAAGAGAAGATAATATTAAAACTCATCTCAGAGAATAGGAGTGTGGCTGCAAAATGGAATCATCTGGCTCAGAATGGAGCCCATTTGTGGCTTTGCGGAGAGGGTACGACATTTTGAGTTCACAAAAGCAGAGAGTTTATTTACCAGCTCATTACCGATAGATGTTTCAAGGAATATTGTGTTACAGAGTGGTAGTTTCCAAACTACAAACGTTTGTTTTGATACGTATTTAAGATTGTTTCTCAGACTCGTAGGTTAGATCTGTTTAGATCTAGAGCGAAATGGTTATGTTACGCAGCCACTAAGTCACTAAGTTCGGACGTAAAGAGACCACGCGTTACTGTCAATGTAATGAAGACGGGAGATTAAGATGAACTGGTCGTGTAGTTACTATGGGAAGCAAAGTCATAAATTCGTACATTGATTGTGTAACCCCTGGGAAAATGGTCACTTGTAGGCGCAAAAAGAATGTAGAACACTTAATGAAGAAGATGGGTTGTGAGAATGGGCAGTGCTGGAACTGTCTCACGATCGTGCTCAGTGGCCAAATTTAGTGTTACAGACGGTCACCTGTATCATAGGTTTTGTTAGACAGCCTCTCGCTTTTGTCTGCAAGAAATAAGAAAACGCACACAGAATTTGGTGGGTGTAACCAATTTTAGAAATTCAAAATGATTCCCCTTCTAAAAGCCGGAATGACATAGACAGTATAGTGACTGGGCTACCGGCTGTACGAGCTAGGCTTTGAATTCTGAAAGGGGTAATTGCTACTCTCCTCTAAAAAATGTCAAGACCGGTTAAGGGGCCCACCTAATTTCCTGCTCACTGGGTGCTGGGGTTCTTTCCCAGGGGTAAAACAGACGGGATGTAAAATTGTCCACTCATATCTATCTATTGCCGAGGTTAAGGAAGAGCAGAGCTACAAATTTAGTCCCCCAATACACCTTCATAGCTTGTACAGGGACAAAAATACAGTTACATTTTTACCCCTTCCCTCCTCCAAATACGAATCAGAAAGGCTAGTAATCATACCAGAACCTTCCCTTCGCACAACAGGAAGTGTTATTAAGTCAAGTACACGAAGCGAGTCTCTACGGACTTTACGGCTGCGGTTAAAATCTCATTTACTAGGGGTGACACCTTGCTGTTCACTGCGATATCCAGAACACCTTGGCGCATTCGATAATATTATCGCAATACCACCAGCGGTCAGTCGGCACATTTCTCACCCACGCGCGTCATTTCGCCCTTCTCTGCGGAGTACAAGAAGCGTCGTATCGCTGCGTTCAGTACGTGTATTAGTGTCATGACCATGGTGGTGAGACCGACTGGTGCTGCGAGTGGCATCACAAAGAATTTTCATCTCGATAACGGCCGAGTCAGAATATATCTTGCATTCCAGACACAGGCCATGGTAATATTCTTACGAGAAGAAGATATGGTTTTATAGGCTTCGTCATGTCTGTCTCTCCATCCGCATGGAACAACTCAGCGCACAATGGAAGGATTTTTATTTTGATATTCGAGTAGTTTTCGAAAATCTGTAGAAATTATTCAAGTATCATTAAAATCTGAGAAGAATAAGGGTTATTTTACATGAAGGCCTACATCCATTTGTGATAACATCCCGCTAAATTCTTCTTAGAATGAGAAATGTTTCAGACAAAAGCTGTAGAGAAAATCAAAACACATCTTATGATCAGTAACTACTCTCCGAAAGTCGTGCTGGTTGTGAGTTAATGTGGAAAAATATGGTACATGCAGGCAGGCCACAGATGATAATATAATACAGCGCATGCGCTTTGCATGCTGATAGCTAATGCTACAAACACACACTTAGGATGTGTAATACTTACAGCTTTCCACGGCACCAATGCTTAAAAGAACGCGCCTCAGTGTTGCGTTATACTTGCACTGCCTGCCTTTTTTAGCAGTAATAATACATATATTGGTATCCCACATATATTGGTATCCCACATATATTGGTATCCCACATATATTTGTATCCCACATGTATTGGTATCCCACATGTATTGGTATCCCACATATATTGGTATCCCACATATATTGGTATCCCACATGTATAGGTATCTCACATATATTGGTATCCCACATATATTGGTATCCCACATATATTGGTATCCCACATGTATTGGTATCCCACATATATTGGTATCCCACATATATTTGTATCCCACATGTATTGGTATCCCACATATATTGGTATCCCACATATATTGGTATCCCACATATATTTGTATCCCACATGTATTGGTATCCCACATATATTGGTATCCCACATATATTGGTATCCCACGACTTTTCACCAAGATGGCAGGAAATGCAGTGCAAAGCTAACCGCTCAAAATAGTCTATGTTGTATAGTCAGAATTACTGAGAGCGTCGTTTAATACTTTACAAGTACGAATACATGCAGTTACCTCACATAGTGTCGCTGTCTGCAATGACTGGATGCTTACATCCGCGCCATCTATGCGTCGTCGCGTCATAGCAACAACCGCAACCTGCAATTAATTACGCAGTGAACCTTACATGACGTTCTTGTAGCTCATACTGTCCACAACCAGAACCAGTCTTTTTTAAATCCCATTTCTTTCGTCTGTTCCAAATGAAATATAGTACCTGAAAACAAAACGAATCATTGCAAATATATTTATCAAATTTATTACAACTCTTCTGTAGGCTGTAGAGTAAACGAATTCTTTGACTGCAGTCCTTGAAGTCAAAGGAAAGTGGCTGCTGGCTATCACCACAGTAAGCCTCATGCAAAATGTGCTTACATTCCATGTAACAAGTGACTGAGAAATATATGCAGGCAACGCGTTTTGTGTCGGCTTTTACATACTTACGTTTGTATAATATAATGACAACTTGTGCAACTTTGGAGACGGATAAGAGGAGGTTCTCAGTGAGGAGCTCGTTTTCTCTTGTAACCATATTTTCACTCCCGCCCCTTTACAATCCCTTCCACCAGGGCCGAATCTCTCCTATACTTTCCTCCCCAAAAGCCGCAGTGCGGTACGTATCTACAGGGTAGTTTATGCCAGAAAGGGTGCGCGTCTGTTGTAGAGTGAGATGGAAACTAAAGAATGGGTTGAAGCTTGACTATCATCATGCGGAACGTGTTGCTTTGGAAGAAGACGTCGTAGAAGACGTGACATTGCTCTTTGTGAACTGAATTGCTATAAAAACCACGTGTTTATACAGTGTACTTTCCAGAAAACAAAAAGTAAAGGTGACCTGTCTGATAACGTACGTTATAAACAGTGGAACGCAACTGTTGAAGTGTTTTATTTAACGACACACTAAAGAAGACGTAATAACGTCGATTGTAAATGGATGAAACTGGGTATGGCACATTACTGGAATTACAGTGACAAGGAAAGTAATTCGTATCAGCCATCGTCGTAGTCACTGTTACAAACTTCATGGAATAAAGACTACATTTTTACACTGTTTCGACTCCAAGGATTGTGCGCAGTATATAAAATCAACCTTTTAAGGCACGTGTTATCTCGGCAGAAAGTTTTTGTTTGTTACGAATTACTATCAGACAAACAGCTATCGTTTACCCACAGAGAATTAACCGGACTGGTCGCTGCAATACCAAAGAAGAATGTTCCAGTTTGATTGGTAACCTGATTTCCCAGATACAAAGTACGCCTATCAATAACTTAAATTCAAAATACCTATGGTCAGCTTATGTGTGAGAGAAAACAAAATTATCTTTGCTGCAGAAACTTTCTTTACGTATAGCTGAGAAAGAAATGCCGGCCAAGAGAAATATTTAGATAAGGAAGTCGGGAAAGTAAAGCAGTAATTTATGTCAACTGTTGCAAAGTTATATCCTCACAGGCCTGCACAGGGTTTCAAATTACTTTTCTGGCCTTATGTAATTAAGATGGCTAAATCGAGGATGGTGTGGCTGGCAGGATATGCAACACGTATGGAGAGTTGAGAAGCGCACACACACTTACGAGTATACCTCGAGGGAAGAGAAAACTTGGAAGATCTCGAAGTAGCTGAGGGATTAAAATGAAACTGATATCAGAAAATGAGTTCCAAGTGTGTTTTTAATTAAAGTCGCCACGAACAGGAGACAAAGGAGTGTTTTGTGAACATTGTGATGGACGTTCAGGTTTTTTGCCTCAAACACATTCAGTTTAGCATGAAATATGCGGAAAGGCGGACAACATTTTCCCTTAACATGTTAATTTTATGTAAATATAAACAAGATTTGAAGGGTGTTATCCACAATGTAGTACACAAAATTACCATGGGCGTTCTTTGAAATTTGTGGCGCGTGCATGAAATGAAAATAATGAAATGCGAATTAGTGAAAGCTTCTATACCGGATTTCAGCAAAATTTGAGGAACTTTCACGGGCGTAACGAAACTAGACTGTGTTAGCAAATAATATATCTGAAAAAGCCAACTGAGCAAAAGTTTTAATGGAAACCTTCCCTGTCGAATTTAAACAAAACCTGAATAACAAGCTATGGGCAACATAGGAAGTCTGTGATTTCATGTAAACTATTATTATGACTGAAAACAGAAAATTTCCGAAAGTATTCTTAAAAATCTCGAATTTCGACAGACATTAGCTCCACACAAAACTTCACCTCTATTTTGTAAGGACGCCTAAACAGACTGTCAGACCCTACTTGTGAACTTGTGCAACAGCTAAACTTCCAGTCTGTTGGAAATATTGAGAAATCTTAAACGTGTGCGGCCAAAGCACGTTGAATTTACTCATGAAACAAGGTTATTTTTCCACTCAAGACTGACAAGACAATCTAAAAAGTCTTTGTATGAACCACAAGTGAATTTAGGCAGACTACTAGGCTGCACTCTAGATATGCAAAATTGTAAATGTTAATTTATGATTTCCAGTAAATAAAAATAATAGTAGGATCCATCTATTTTGGAACGTACAAAATATAATGAAAACTGCCATGTATATTTGTAACATAAACGTACTGTATACATTTTTCCCTTTTCGTTTACTTAATTTCGCCTTTCAATTTTCCCGTCTACTTGTGGCATTTATACGTCGCTCTGCACTGAAACTGCGGACTGGTGCAAAAAACCTCTTTCAATATAGTCTTTCCAGCGTAAGCAATTCAAATTACAAATTGACTAACTGATAAGCGGGACTTGAAATACTGTCATGTTACCCTCCCATCTGACACGCCTACTAGTTAGCTGCCTGACAGGGTGCTTGAGTGACGATGTAGCTACATGTGACTATATGCCTATGTGTCTACACATGGTTACATATCTGACTGATTACCAACTGAAGATGTATGTCTGTCTATAGAAATATAGGTCTACGTATATCTACAGAACTGCGTGCAAAAATAAATATCATGATTAAATAAATAAATAAATGACTGTTGGTTTAGGGCTATATATTTCTACATACCCAGCTACTCGACTGATGAAATATAGACCTGTACAAATATAGGTGTATGTATGTGTATATACAAGACTATATCTGACTAACTATATGACTTCATAAGTACGACAACGCAACTGAATGATTACCCAGTTAATGACTACCTACGTGCCTACTTGCTCAACAGGTGACATTTGGTTTTAACACTGAGGGAAAAATTTTGAATGTTATTTTCTTGGTTTTGGCACTTTATGTAGTAACGTTTCTACCTTGAATGTGGAGGCAGAAAGTTCTTCTGAAACGCTGGCAGCAACTTGCGGTTTCATACAGGAAACGAAACACCACAATCTTAACTACACAATCGACTGCCTACCAAGCCATCTCTGTGAAGAAAGCTGTCATATGAAATTTAAATTAATTATAAAGCGGAAAGCTGACGGCAAGTGCTTCATATAGAATACTGGAGTGCTCGTCTGACTCCGCAAGCATACGCTTACGGAAAACATGCATAACTTGGTTAGAGAAAGTAAGGTTGCAGATGGGTGGAAACACAAAATTTGTACATATCTGGGTTGCCTCTTCCACATCGAAGAGATCTAAAAGACTACAAGTATGTAGTGAGACAAGACTGATTATTTTCCCTCATTTAATGTGACTGTAAGGGAAAAGAAGCTGTCAGTGAGGCAGGTCTTTCTCTTTAATGGCTATAATTTTAGGGAACAAAGTTGCTCCAGCTGGAGACTCTCTCATTTTGGTAAAAAGGAACACCTGGATGGGAATTATTATAAAATAAATACTCCAAATGGATGGATATTAGAGTGAGTTACATATTTGCTACAAGGACAACATTCACAAGGAAAAAGTTTTTTAGGGCAAGAAACAAATTCCTTTATTTATTGTGTAAATTGTTTTGCACTAAAACTCAACATTGTCTAATGGCTTAGCAACTGAAGAATTAAGTATTCTGAAACTTAAATATAATTACTGACATTTCGGAAGCACTATGCTACTCCGAACTCTAAGCAATTGTGTACTGATCAGCACAACGTAATTTCCAGAAGACTGAAAACTTCCTATACAACACTGTGAGAACTAAAAATCTCGCAGCTGCGTAACTTTGTAAGTAGTTTAACAAGTTGAGTCATTTCTTCTTTTATTGAAAATCGTCGTTAAATTCATATAGCGTTAAATTACATTAATATAATAAAGGATGGAGTAGAACGGATATGAAAGAAACTATGTTCTCTAATTTACAATTCAGAACAAGTCTCCGGCCTTGTCGTCTGTTTTATGTCTAACATTTTCTTTGAAGGATGTCTTATATGAGCGAGGCAGTTTCAGCTCTATCATTTCATTCCATGGCGCAGTAGCCCCTCGTGGGCCAGGGCTTCCTCATTATCGAGGCTTTACGATCACACCCAGACACACCACAGTCGGTAGGCCACTTCTGAATGAGTGAGAAGCCCACCGTAGAGAACTCTACTTGGCAACACACAACACTCCAAAGAGACAGACATCCATGTCCCTGGCAGGATTCTAACCCGAAATCCCAGCAAGCGACCGGCAACAGAACCACACCTTAGACTGCGTGGCCAGTGGGACCGGCTTCAGTTCTTTCATACTGAGTTTGTGTATATGTGTTTGTTATGGTTCAAGATTTTCTGTAGTGAACTACACAAACTGGGAAACAGACAGAAAGATAAGACGTTCACTGGCACCTTGTAAACGAAACAAGATTTGAGAAAGTGTTAGTATGTCCCGTTAGATAGCACGGAGATGCCTTACTTTTTACCTTTGTGTTAAAGTCAGAATAATTCTGGATTGTTTCATTTTGCACTAACAAGGAAGAAATAGACATAAAGTATCAAAACTCTGAGCATCCTGCTTCAAATCTTAGCAAAGTTTTAGGTCTACATACTTCACACTGATTATATTTGAGCCATTTTAAAGGCAATTCGTTATATTATTTTAAATTTTCAGTACATAACGAAAAAGCAGATTTAGTTATCTCTTTTAATTGGTTCTCAAAACGGGTTAAATCCTTTCATTCTAGCGGTAGGATGCGTCGCCAACAATCAGCATTCTGAAGTCCGTTTAGAACATTATTCACCTAACAATATGAAGTCAAATCTATCACTAAAAATTTAATGCCGAACACGTGGCATAATTGTCACTTTTTAACAAAGGTAGAGCTAACGTGTGCAAAGGAAATTTAACTTTGAAATATTAAAACAAGGAAAAAGTTTAAACACATGCTTATTTAAGTTTCAGCTTTATAGAATTACTAAATAGAAGTCTAGCCCTTATAGTTCTATAAAATTACTCGTTACGAGATGGAAAGTCGAGGCTTGGTTACCAGGCCGGGATGGCTTTCTATATTCGCTAGGAAGTGCATCTAATTCTGGGACCAATCCAGTCAAACAATCCACGTAATTTGGGCTCTGTACTCGAGATTATGGCGACGTGAATGTAAACATATCAATGCACCTTTTTCATGCTGGACTTCTACATATGAAGTAAGTTGGCTGAAATAATATAAAAAAAGTAAAATAAAGCGTAAGAACATTTAAATTTAACAAAAAATAAATAAGAGGATCTTGTAGCAAATTACATAATGAACACGTTACAAGGTTTACTGTTCATAGTATGTTATTAGGGTAATACATTAAGATAATGCAATGGACTGGAAATGTAGTATGCAAGACGAGAAGTAACGCAACCTAGATTACACTGGTCGGCATCAATTTCCTCCCTGAAATAATTTTGATAGATTTTCATTGGGAATAGGTTCACAAATTTGAAAGTATGAATAAAATGTTTACATCACCCTCCGTTTGGGTGATATCAATTGATACCTCAGTTGAATGGCCAAAAAACGAAATTTACGGATGACCGAAAGGTTTGTTATGTTGTTCGTTTATGTTTACTTATTTAATTCGCTTAAACTCCTAGAATAATATTGCCTTAATCCGTCTCTCAAACTGGAAAGGCTGGCTTTAAGCTGTTTAGCTTCCCTTTAATTTGCAGTGTGGAAATTTGTCCCCGTGACATAGTGTTGGTGTGATCAAATGTCGCTGTGATAAAATGTCGCTGTGATCAAATGTCGGTGTGATCAAATTACGCTGTGATAAATTTTCGTCGTGATAAAATGTCGGCGTAATAACTTGTCGGCAAGCTAAAATGTCCGTGGTAAATTGTCACCCGCTAATATGTCGCGGGCCCCGCTCTCGAAACCTGTCTGATTCCATCCTCTATCTTGAAGGTTGCACCAGTGCAAAAGTATCAGTTTCACTGGGCGATTTAAAAGTATTTTCTTGTGTCCAACATGTCACGTTCTTGCCAAAAAAGCTTTTGCTACATTTGCGGCGAAGTGGTGTTAAAATCCACAGGCAAGCCACTACCACAACTCGTCAGAAAAGCTTCTGAACTCTATTTTGGCCTTAAAGCCGGAGATCAAGATAAAATTTGGGCGCCGAAGATTGCTGCAGCTCATGTTCAAGGGCTTTGGCAGGCTGGTTGAAAGGTACCCACAAATCAACGCCTTTTGCTTTCCCGATGGTGTGGCGTGAGCCTAAAGGCTGCTTAAAAGACTGCAATTTTCATGACAAGGTCACTGGTTTCTTCCGACTTCCCATGAATAAAATAAACTATCCTAATATAATACCCTTTGTGTTACGACCTGTTCCTCATGATGATCCAATGCCACTGCCCCAGCTACCTAGGTCTTAAACTCTTGACTCAGATTCAGAATCGGAAGAGAATAAAAAGTGGCCACTCCGTTCAGAAACAGCACCAGGTCAGAAGGATGTGGCACATCCGGCTTTAGTAAAAAAGGAAAAAAGTTTATCTACCTCCAGTACATATGAAGCTCGCTTTTATAAAAATATTTGTGAAATCGACGGAGAAAGAACGCGAAGATTTTGCCTATTTAAGGAAAAAATTTTCAAAATAAGTGAGGCCAAGATGAAAGAAGGAATTTTCGTTGGTCCTCAAATTAAACAACTATTCGAAGACCAAGACTTCAGTACAAAATTAAATGCTACAGATACAAGAGCCTGGGAGGCGTTTGAAAACGTCTGAAAGACCTTTCTAGGCAATGACAAGGCGAAAAATTTCAGTGACATTGTGCAGGAGCCAAATTCATCAGACAGTGCTATGGAGAGTATGATGTCATTGCAACTTCATTTTCTGCATTCCCATTTGGATTTCTTTCCTGTAAACATGGGAGTCGTCTCCAATGAACATGGAGGAATGCCATTAGGACAGTTCCGAAATGGAAAAAGGTTCAATGGAAAATGGAGTTTCAAAATGTTGGCTGACTGCTCCTGGAGTCTTACAAGGGAGACACCAACTGGCGAATGTAAGGGGCAAAAGAAGTAGAAGTGAGTGTTTTATGACGAATTTGTTTGTAGTTAGGATACCATACAGAGGCAGTGTTCATTATTTGACATTGTATATTGTAATTAAAAACCAACATATTACTTTTTTATTAAAAACTTACTTTTTGAATATAATCCTTCCTCCCTTAATACTGATGGGTGATGGAGCAATTTGGCTGTCATATTCGGATTCAGCAATGTCCAAACTATCAGAATCTCCCTGAATTTTAACAGCGAGCGAATTTTTTTCTTTTTTTGATGACCAGTGTCATCGGTAACTTGACAGGAAGAGACTACTTGGAAGACTTAAGCATAGACGGGCCGATAAAAGTAAAGGTTTTAAGGTCTAGGGAGTCAGAATAGCGACTAAATGAATGCTACAACTTAGGATCCAGTGACTGATATTTGTGAATGCTGCTGGAGATTCATTATCCAAGGCGATCTCCTCTCCATGGGATAGCCTATATTGAGAAACAATGGCGAGATTCGAAACATCGACTATTAGCTGCTCCTTTGCTCCTCAACGATATATTTGCTTCATCTTACCACACTACAGGCCAACGAACAAGATTTTAACAAGTGTCGTAAAAATGCATTCATTTCTATGAAAAATGTCTAATTGAACTGATTCATGCGTTAAGAATCTCGCTATAAAGTGAGTCACATATGTAGGTAAAACGAGAAAGGTGTCCAAATAGCAATGCAAAATCGTATGTCATCACAGCAATGTCTTGGCAAGAACACTGCGGGTGGTTAAACCACAACTGGTAGACCACGTTAGTTACTGGGAAATAACAGCTGCTATTAACGGTAAATTATCGGTTACCAAAGTTGCTGTCCAGTTTGCAAGTAGCACGAAATTATGACATTAGGCATAAACATGAACGCTTAAAAAAACAATTCAATGGTAACATGTGACCTAAAAAAATTGCATGTCAATGTGGCTTCGCTCCAAGGAAGCGTGGATTTATTGCTGTGGAATCCACCTATTTTCCCTCTGGTGTACAAAATAAGACAGTGCGTATGTAAACCAGGTACTGCACATTTTAAAACTGAATAGAAATGCCGAATCACCGACACTTAAACTCTGCGGTGGCCAAACAGCAGTTAGTGATTTGCTGATGCTCGTACTGCATGTCGAGTAGCTATTTACAATTTGTGTGCTACGGCCCGCGTAGGACATTGAATTCGGAGAATTGTTGCTAACTTTCAATACGTAACTTGTTTTTTATCTGCTTTACAAACAATTAGTATTGCGAAAACAGTACGAAAGACAATGATTTTATTCCATGTTCTGTACGGTATTGACTAATAAAATTTAGCTGGAACAGCTGAAGATAACAACTTGTAAGTTACTAGTAGACTGTATTTGAAATCGGACATATGCTGGGCCAATATTGGTACCTTTACTGTCCGGTCGTTGGCTCTCGTGCACACAGTAACGCACTTTCGACTTCCATAAAGGGCCGAGTGCACATAAAATTTATTGACTGTAATAAACGACAGTAATTCCAGCCGAGGTTCCTAAAGAAGTACCGGCTTATTTAGGAAATTTTCGTGTAGTTAACAAGAGTTCTGAAACTTAAGATTTTAAACACCACTTAATATTCTTCTCTACTTATTTATTACAAATATTCAGCATGCCACACAGCTGGGCATGAGAAAATATTTCGTGGCCGTTTATATATTCGGTTCTATACATGTATTAACAACATAAGGCCACCAGTCACCGTGTAGAATATGGCATAGAAAGCATTACTAACGCTATAAGTATCAGGTGACGAAAATTTGCCCCTATGCACATGCCTAGGTCCCTGGATCACACTTTTCTTTAAAGGCATTATTAATTGTAATATGTTGAAATTAGACAAACAGTTCTTCCATATGCTTACGTTCTTCGCGGGCTTCTCTGTCATCCTCTGTTACTTAGCTGGAAATTTTGCCGTGTCATAATCAGGCACTGCAAGAATTAATCAAAGCTGGCGCTTGTCATATTAATGATGTTATATCTCCGTATTCAAATAGAGCTGTAAACCTTAAAATGTCAATGAAAATAATCAACAGCTATTTACACAAATTGTTGACTACAGCTATAATTCTACAGAAACTGGACGGCCTTGAGTGTACGTCAGTTCAGAAGGAACATTTTCAAAATATGTTATTTTCAATTATAGGTAATTTTTGTATGTGTTGCGCATTTGTTGCGAATAGAAATGCATTATTGAGAAAGGAATCAAAATGTTTAGATATAGGGTATGTTTAATATTATTCTGTTAACTATCAACCGAAATGAAAACCGTTTAAAACGAAAATTACCGGTATTAATAAGCTTTGACTTTTATGCAATCGATTTTTTTTGCGTGATTTGTTTTTAAGCAACCAATATTCAAATTCTGTTTCCGCTTTAAGTAAATTACGGCTTAGTGTCGATGAATATAAACCAAAATGAAGGTTGCCAAACGTCTTTCAGTTCAGATCCGTAAACTAAATGTTACCGGTAGCTACCGGTTGAAGTGAAACGTGATTTGGACAGAGCGGCTTGGCCTCGTACTGCTGTCGTCTGTTCCGAACATTGTGCAGAGGAAGCTTAAAACCGACTGCCAACCCGCATTGCTGTCACTTGCATCCCTAATTTCACGTTTAGTGATTCCGGTGTGGATAGCGCTTATTCTCTGGCAGTTCTTGGAATCCCTGTCTTTCAGTGCTAGACTGGCGCCCAGCGATATCGGACGCTCTTTTACAACGCGCGTGGTCACCTTGCCGCTCTTGCGTCATACTTTTCCATTCTCTGGTGACGAAGTAACCTCCTAACCTATTTCTGTGAGCCGTGACCTGCGCAAAGCTCTGCGGGTTACTTCAACCTGTTACGGATGAGTGTGGTGACAAAATTACCCACCAGAGAATTACAGTAGGGAATGCTATCAAAGTAGAAAATGCAGTCTTTGTTTCGTTATGGCTCCTTTAACGCCCTTTCTGTATCTCAGACTACATAGCAGCAAGTGGAAGGATGAGTAGTAAATAGTGGATTGGAAAGGGTGTGTAAAAAGACGGTAGTGACCAGATCTCAGGTGGACGATTGCAGCAGCGTTTGCGTGGACGAATTTAGGAAAGCGATGAAAGGCCTCAGTCCGGATAACAGGTTTCCGGTCCTAGATTTCAATCCGCAACCTCCAGAATAGAATGCTGGACTGCTACTCACAAGCCCGCAATGTTCGGGTAGGATATGCTATAAGATGGTGGAGAAATGCTCACCTCGGCTTGACAGACTACTGCCATCGTATGTTGCAAAACTGGTCTAGTAGATCATTGATTTCCGAACCCCAGATTTCTGCGTTCCTTTTACAAATTTGTCTACTAGCGGTTTCTGGCAATTCCATTGCTGTCTGCTTGAAGTGTTGGTAATTATTTAGCTGCTTTCGCTGCTTTCATGAAGCCTGATGTTAATCACTGACTACGGAAATCCACCGGTTTACGCTATCACGATTAAGTTCGCTGAAGAAATCAGTACGTGTACGAATTATTTAAACATTTCTCTCCTTTCTGAAACGGAATTTCCTACGTTGTTACTTCTCCTGACACTTAACTAGCCATCTATGTGGCAAAAGGAAACGCGATCCTTGAACACTGCCAATACTAAACCTTGTATCCATCATCCACCTTCAAAAGCCGTTCATCGAAAAACCGTATAACGTCTCAGGATCGTCCTTACAGCCTTCCAGGTGGTTGTTTAGAAGATATTCTCCAGGCTGTTGTGTGATTTTCTTGTCTCCACAATCTGTTTCCATAACCTACCCATCATAGGGGCCTAGATTTCCTTAATAATAATAGTAATAATAATAATAATAATAATAATAAAGATGTATACACGTAAATACAAAGTGGAATATCTCAGAGACTCGTTATTACCGCTGTTACTTTGCATTAGCTTAATCCTCCTCACAGAACAATTGAAAACGTTGAACGCATGATATGAAGAACATAAAACGGAGACAAAACTTGCACACTTACTTTACTTGGAAGATTTGAAGCAGAGAGATGAAACAGAGAAAGAACTCCAAAAAGAGTTACGCGTTAGAATCTTCAGTGACGATATCCGTATGGAATTCGGACTTGATAAGTGTGCAAAGTTTGTACTTGAGAAAAGAAAGTTAGTTTGTACACAGAATTTAATACTTGATATCAACAGAGAAATACAACAGTTGAACAGGGAAAAATCTACAAATACCCAGGCATTTAGGAAAGTGACGGTACACAACATCAACAAATGAAAGAAAGATTGCAGAAGCAATAAATCGGGGAGTTAAGAATGACAATGAAATCCGAGCTGCAGTCCCGGCCTGCACTGCAGTGCAGGCCGGGACCGCAGAGAGTTCACGCCTCCAAAAACAACGCAGTACACAGTCAACAGCACATTCTCACTCAACTATAAAGTGCAACCTTAGTGTAACGACAACAGAAAGTGCTCCCTGAGGATGATCCAGCAGGGTCGAAACATGTAGGAGTGTGTTACAATTGATGATAAAACTCTATTTGTGCATTTGTCGGTGATTAGTGTTTTTGTATAATACAGTGCACGGACATGGAACACATTAAATTTTGCTATACTTAATTTAGAGAGTAGAAAAAATAAAAATACAACAGGAAAACTAGAAAGACTCTAACAATGTACAAAATTCATCACCAAAAAGCTGATATAGATAGGCTGTACGTAAAAGGAAAGGAGGGGGGAGAGACTTGTTACAAGTTGAAGCGACATACAGAGCATAGATAATCTATCTGAAACATGAATTCAACAATTTAAAATGATCCATAACCGCGCATTGAACAATAAGTTACGATATTAAAACCAATAAATGCACGTAAATGTACGGCAGTGTGCTATGCGTACTGTGTACCTCAGAATACATTGCGTATAACACACTTTCATACACTTGTGTGCATTTGTTGGTTTTAATATCATACGCTGTGAATTCAAAAATTAAGACAGCTGGAAAGTCAGTAGAGGGATTAAAGCAATAAAATGAGAACATTGACACAAAAAAGAAAGGCATACAACAAAAAATGCAAGATTAGGAGAGTCCTTAAAGAAAAAATGGGAACGCAAAGTAGTGCATGCCCAGGATAACAAGTATAGATTGAGAGCTCATTAATGACGAACACACTTTCCTATGGATGTCGAGGGGAGATCTGAAAGCACAAACTGAAAGTGAAGTAATGACAACACAATATCAGGCATTAAAAAGAAACATCACACAGAAAAAATATTGAAACAGACAGCAAATGCAGACTATGTCAAGAATTTGGCGAGACAACAGAGCACATTATATCAGCATGCCCGATACTAACAAACAAAAACACAAAAAGAGACATGATAGATTTTGTGCTCAGCTCCACTGTAATATATGCATTGAAATAGGGGGAAATTAGACAATGAACACTGGTAAGAACTTGTACCAAAATTAGTAGAAACAAGCCGTGGAAGTAACGTAAACGTATTGGGAATCAAAAATGAAAACGGACAGAAACATCCATAAAAATAAAATGGACGTCATAATCCGTGACAATGAAAGAGGAGGATTATGTTAATAGATGTTGCAATTTCAGGAGACAGAAGTGTGATCGAGAAAGAAACTGAAAAGATTCTAAGATATAAAGACCTTACAACAGAAATACAACGTAAGTAGAATGCAAACACAAAAGGGATACCGGTATAATAAGGGTAATTGGGACCATTTCAAAATCATTTTGAAAGTACCTGAGCAGTGCACCGGGAAAGCACGTAATCAAGGAACCAGAGAAAATAGCCATACTGGGCACTGAACACGTATTTCGGAAAGTACGAAGTACTAATGTAAAAGTACAAAACATTCAACATAAGAAGTAACATTGCATGTACCATAAATTATAACTATAGGATAGCCGTAGGCCTATCCCGGTGGCTGCACGGTCTAAGGAGTAGGTTGCTGGAATTACGGGTTCGTATCCCGCTGGGAAATGGATTTTTTGTTTTGTGAATGTTGTGTGTTGTGCAGGTATAAGCCTTTGCGATGGGCCTGTCCCACATCCAGAGGATTCCCATCGAGTGCGCGTGTGTCAATGAGTGTGACCAGGTGCAACAATAACCCTCTACACCTACAATGAGTAGGCAGACACAGATCAAAACTAAGAAAGAAGAAAGACTAGCTGTATCTCTATACCCTAGAAACACGGTGTTTCAGGTATATAATTGTAAATACTTTGCATAAAGGTTAATAATAATAATAATAATAATAATAGTAATAATACGTCAATTCGCGATAACGTCACGAAATTTCTCATTCTTAAATACTATAAATGCCCTGCTTTATCATTCAAAGTATTCGAATGAGTAATTAGTTTTCTAAACGCATGTGTGTAGGCTTTACACGTATATTTTTTCTGGCACTGTATCCTTCATGTTTCATTTATAACATATTTTTTTATTTTAAAGACGCTTGGTGAAAGGTAAAAACTGATGCTTCTCTTTATATAAGGTTATAAGTTTCTCTGTTCCTTAATACGTCATAGGTTTAAATGTTGCCATATCTCCTTGCTCTCGAATTTAAAATAATTCTCCTTGAACTTGTGTCTTAATGTCCTTTAGGTTATAGTTCTACGAACTTTCGACTTAACGTTTAAAGCTCAAGTGTTTACAATGATTGGTGTACACAAAGCCGAAATCACGACTTTGCCGTAATTACCGTTTGTCCTTACCATGCGTCTATTGTCTGACGTCAGTTGGCGACAAGTGACACTAGTTCACCGCCACTGTAGCTGTTCCAATTCCAAGCATCTGGTATGTGGCACTGAGAAAAGCCGACTTCCCAGATCACGTGTATGTGTATTTTTGCTGTTACAACGATGTTTAGGACTAGACCTCCCCGGGCCTGGCCGGAAGTTAAAAAAAACAGACAAAAAGAAGGAAGAAGGAGAAGAAAAATTGAGGCAAAAATGTCGCAGTTGTCCACACAGAATGCCAACTTCCAAGTGTTCTATTCACGGTCGCAGATTAGTACATAGACCATAGCTTAGAACTGCTGTATGCTCCTGTGGCATTTTAAGAAAATAAATTCCCTTAACATTTCCACATTAAATCAGGACAGAAAGGATGAGCTGAATGGTGTATCTCACTGTTCATCAGTGCCGAGATGAAACTGAGGAAATGAAACTGGCAGCTGCATAATGTACCACACCCATTTGACGCTTATCAAATCAGTTATTTAAACTGTTCCGTTCACAAAGCAGGAACTGCTGATAACAGTGGTGTGTGCGCAGATGCTTCGACGTCCAAGGGCTCATGTAGAAGATGCGACGACGCTGAATTTATTTTTGCTTTGTTGTTATTTTTCATATCTCCAAATAAATGTTAAATTAACCTGAACTTTTCATTCCTTTATTATGCTTTTATTTAACGACACTCACAGTACTTCAGGTCAAATGATAACAAAACTGATAAATTTGGAAAGATTGAGACGGACGCTTTCGTAGTCAAACTTGAAGCTCCCAGCACCAACATTTTCCTCTACAGACTGAGGAGAATCACCGAAAAGCTCAGGCAGGAGAGCCAGTTGCCAAATTGAGTCCGAGATATTCCGAATGTCCAAAGTGAGTACTGCCCACATGACCGCTACTTTTGTGGAACACTCAACATTCGTTTGTTGTTACAGGCGCATTCAGATCCCAGTGGAGCACTTCTGTCTGTGTTTGTCCTCGAATGTAACAACTAAAGGCCGCTAAACGGGTTGTTACAGAAAATAATTCGCTAAGTATTTGTCGGAGCGACAAACGTTTTGCAATGAAGGCGATACGTGACGGTTAAACACAAATTTGTTCAGAATTTCTCCGACAAATCTCATGACTTTACACTTAATTAATAAGGAATATAAAGCTACGAGTACATTTTCTGAACTTCCATATTCGTCGACGTTCTTAATCTAATATACATCCTGCCACACTGTATAAAGACAAGGAAGTTTCTGCTGACTTGAGTATTCGTTCAGATTCAGTTCTTCTTGTCTTTAAATGTAGTAACCTATTAGAATAGCAAGAGTAACATTAATTATAATTAAAGGCTTAGCTCTTTATTCGCAGAAAAACACTCCGGCTACGTTTTGAAATTCCATCAATTAATGTTTTATGGGGGAAAAGTCTATGTTTCTTCTGAGATCCGTATAAAATGTACATGTACAGTATTTACGCAGAACGTAGAATATTTGCTATTAAACCCGACGATATATAAAGTAAGCACTAATCTTTAAAGTGCAAGCGAATGTTTATACGTATGTGCGCCATTTTGTTTTAGTGTGTGTATAACCTAAAGGTAAAGAAGTATCGCATCAGTTTAGTTTGGTGTATGCCGGCGAAGGAAAAAGGAAACACAATTCCCTTTTCTCATAAATAATTTGGAGTTCATGCATATCGCAATTTCTTCTGTCGAAACGCGGTCGTTAAAAATGCAATAGAAACTGTTGTAAAATTAGGTAAAGCTATTGAAATTTATGGGACGATAATGACATCTCCACACGTTATGCTGCACGGCGTATTCGAACAGACCCTCATGCGACGGGTTATTGGTAGTGTGAACGGAAATAAAATTTGCTTTCAGTTGTCTGAATTGTTTTTGCGAAACGAGTTAATTGTAGGATGCACTAAACGCTTCATACACCTTGCTTCCTTCTTTTGTCATCAATTTGCATTTCTTTCTCCCTTCTTTCTTCGTGCCTTCCATCCGTGTTTCTTTTTTATTTTTACGTATTTCTTCCGGAAGTTTTTTTTTTGCTTTCTCCACTTGATCCTTTTCAATATGCATCCTCGTATTTTATTTACCTCCCCTACTTTCACAATTATTTTCCCATTCTTATGTGTATTAACCGCCTTTGGTTTAGTAATGTAAGTGTCTGCCTATTTCCACTTCGCGCCCCACAATCTTCGTGCGCTCCTCTTGCTCCTATTTGCGTCCCACGGACGAGTGACGACATTTGTAGACCGGTCCATCCAGCGAACGGTTCCCGCAGGCAGCGGTTGTTGGGATCGTCCTGTCGCGTGGGCTTGCTCGTAATGACGTGACGTGTTTTTAAGATCAGCATCTCAGTGCGTTCCTCAGTCGGGTACTGTACGTGTCAGCGAGTGCGTGCATGGGCACGGTGGAGTTAGTAGTAACGCGAAGCGACAAGGACAGCGGGAGGGAGTTGCAGCACCAGACTTGCGCTGGGGACATACTCGCAGCGCCGAGGTGGGGTTTCAGTCGCCGCGGAGCCAGCAAGCGTTGCTGTTGTGTGCGGTAACATGTTGTGACGTGCGCTGCGCTCTACTGAACCATGGCGGCGTCGGCAGTAGTATTGCTGCTAGCGCTGGGCCTGGTGCTGGCCGGCTCTGAGGCTTCCAAACGGGACAATGCTACGCAACAATGCCAAGATGGACTTCTTCTTCCTGTGTGGTTACCTGTGGACAATCTCAGTGTCGGTGACCGCGTCGCCCGAGGACTTGTTTACTTCTCCGCCATGATATATTTATTCATTGGTGTTTCAATCATATCAGATCGTTTTATGGCAGCTATTGAAGTCATTACGTCTCAGGAAAAGGAGATTACTGTGCGCAAGAAGAGTGGAGAGACGCAGATTCTAGTGGTAAGGGTGTGGAACGAGACAGTGGCCAATTTGACCCTCATGGCCCTTGGGTCTTCCGCTCCGGAAATTCTCCTGTCCATTATAGAAATTTATGCTAAGAATTTTGAGGCTGGTGACTTAGGCCCGGGTACTATTGTTGGTTCAGCTGCATATAACTTGTTCGTTATCATCGCTATTTGCGTGATGGTGATTCCAGACGGCCAGGTCCGAAAAATTAAGCACTTGCGCGTGTTTTTTGTGACTGCGACATGGTCGGTGTTCGCCTATGTGTGGCTTTATCTTATTCTGTCCGTTTTCTCAGTTGGCGTGGTGGAGGTGTGGGAGGGCGTTGTCACCTTTTTGTTCTTCCCTGCCACCGTCATCACGGCCTACATTGCAGACCGGCGGCTCCTCGTCTACAAATATCTGCATAAGCGATACCGCATGACTAGGCGTGGAGTAATTGTGCAAAGCGAAGGGGACGTCGAGATGGTCAACAAAATAAACCACGTAGACGGCGGCCTGAAGTCACTGGAAGAAGAAGCTGAGAGCGAGGAGGTGCGTGAATTTGAACAGAACCGCCGCGAATATATCAATACCCTACGGGAGTTGAGGAAGAAGTACCCGGCTATGGACCTGGAGCAGCTCGAAATCATGGCTCACGAGGAAGTGCTAAACAAGGGGCCTAAGAGTCGCGCCTTCTATCGCATCCAGGCCACGCGGAAAATTGTTGGCGGCGGAAATATTATGAAGAAGATTCAAGAGCGCGCTCAGAGTGACCTTTCTGAGGTCAAGGCAGAGTTGCAGCGGGAGGAGGATTCTGGAACTAAGGTGTACTTCGATCCTGGTCATTACACCGTCATGGAGAACGTGGGCGAGTTCGAGGTGCGTGTGGTTCGTGAAGGTGGCGACATTAACCAGGTCGTCATCGTCGACTACGCCACTGAAGACGGTTCTGCCAACGCCGGATCCGATTATGTTGGCGCTCGGGGAACTCTGGTATTTCGACCTGGCGAAACTGTTCAGACGTTCCGCCTTCAAGTTATAGACGACGATGTGTTCGAAGAGGACGAGCATTTTTACGTGCGGCTCAGTAACCTGAGAACAGGCCAGTCCAACGGCGACGCTGCTCCGGCCCCAATTCGTCGGCTTTCTACCAAATCCTCGCCGCCACCGCCGGCTCCGCAGCTGGTCAGCCCTTCACTCGCCACTGTCATGATTTTGGATGACGATCATGGAGGAGTGTTTGGCTTTCCCGAGAAGGACGTTGAGTTAGTGGAGTCTGTGGGTCAGTATGAGCTGCGGGTGGTGCGATGCAGCGGGGCACGAGGACGAGTTGCCGTCAGCTACCACACGGAGGACGGAACAGCCAAGGCCGGAAAGGAATATGAAGCCTCCCAGGGAGAAATCATCTTCGAGAACAACGAATCGGAGTAAGTAGTTGCGTCATTGGTGAATGCAGTGTCGTGTCTGCTGGCACGGTATAAGTGTTCTATATGCTACATGTAGTTCAGGCACAGTATTCAGGCGCGAAGCAAATGGTCGACATAAGAATTGTGTCCTGCAAGAACGTTATAAATGTGGATATCCTACATATCGTGTGTTGGAGAAATAATTTAAGTGTAGATATTCTAAGTGTCATAGTTCTCAGGCACGACGTAAGTGGTGGTTCTCCTATGGGCGTAAGTCGTACGAATTTGTTTCTCTCTGCTTCATCGTTTCTGTCAGTACAGGCTCTATAATGCTTAACCCGTTAAGGCGACGTATCCCTGTATTTAACAACAACCTATTCAAGACTTAACGTACTTATCTGCCGTTCCTACAATGCAGCGATATTCACAGCTATCCCACATCTAAAGCAGTTCTGATAAATAATAACGTGCAAACTGTCATGTCATTTCGGTTAAATGGATAATGATAAGACCATAAATGCGTAAGATGCCCAGTCTGCTGACTTCAGCCATTCCAGTAGACTTGAAAAGAAGAGTGAACTGCCTATTTAACTACTCTCGATCTTTACGCGTAGAAAAGAGATCTGTCACGTTGAAAATGTAGGACTCTGTTCACGGAATTACGAAAGTCACTGGCAGTATATTACTGTCAATTAGCCTAAGCGTTACTTCTGTACAGCAGTTCCCAGGGGATCCGTGGGTACGTTTCTGTAATAGCTACTTTGAAATTTACTTATTTTTTAAATGAAAGGAATAATGATTTGTTAAAAATAATTGCGGAACTTCTGTAACTTGTGATGTGTTTATTTCGTATGACCATTAGAATATATAATTAAGAAACTTTCTGTACCCACGAAACGAGCGACAGCCATTTTAATTACGTTCAAATCTTGTAATGCATTGTTACGTATGCTGCTGGTATGTGTTCGTAGCCATCTAAAATCAGTTATGGAATATAAATTTTTAATTTTGGTTACCTATCATCCGGATACTCCATATTTACGAGAGCAAGGATGTAAGGATTCGTGGTAATTTTTGGAGCCAAAAAGGAGTCTGCGAGCAAAAGTTTGTGAAACACTGCGGTAAAGAATTGAATTTCTTATTTGGCATATTGGGCTATGATACGGTTATTGATTTAGTTAACCCACCGCTATCGTGAATGAGTCAGAGGAACGGGTTACACTGAGTTACAGGAAATATTTAAAATTTGGTTACTTCATATGCTTCCAGGTTTAGCGTTCCGTAGTAATTCGACATTCTGCCCACACATTGTATTTATGTGTTCTATGTGGATTTGTAAACAAGCCACAATTGTTTCCCTGTACAGCATTAACTGTTTGGTTTTTATAGCCAAGTATGAGAGTGTTTTCTGCGCCATCCGCACTGAATCTTTAAATATAGTTCGGTTAGTCTCAGTCTTCAAAGGGTTAATGAAATCGGGTGCATAATGCGGGGTTAGATAATTGAAAAGTGTTCACTGTTTATCAATATTTGCTTTCGTTGCATGGTTAATAATGATGTGACCGCCGCGAAAATTCCTTGGTTGTAAGGGAGCGATGTATGGATTGTTCGTAAGGTCACGGTATCAGTTAAAATTTTGGTCAGTTCGTAACATCATGCGCTAGAAACATGAATGAAACGCCACTCAAAACAGAATCTGTCACAGTATTTACTGCCTTTGCTGCTCTGCCCACAACTCACGGTGGCCACCCCAGGCGTCTCAGCTGTTAGAGGGCAACAAATGGTAAGGGTAAAGGTAAATTTGTCCCTTTGCACGGTATGAAGGTATACAGGCGCAGTGCTAGTATAAATCCACTCATTCTTAACTTCGGCGGTAGATGGACGTAGGTGGTCATCATCACGCCCGGGCTGTTTTACCTCGTGAGAAAAAAAAAAACCAAATACCCATTGAATAGGATGCTGGGTGAGCTTCTGAGTTGGTCTTGATGCTGTGGGGAAAATAAAAATGTCTTGACCCTCCTACGAATCGAACCGCCATTCCACAGTTGCCCAACCTTTTGTGTAGTCACTGTACCGACTGTGATGCTGGTGAAAAAGTTAATTCATTCAGCCACGTCATTTACCGACATCACTGATCTTCAGACTAATATCTGTGGAACCCTTGTAACTTGAATTTTTGCGGAAACCCTGTAAATTAAAGTGTATTTTTGTTTGAAAAAATCAGATCGAATCTTTTAAACCATAAAGTATTATTTCAGGAAATTAAATATTTTGCACGTTTATAAAAAACAAAATTTTATTTTTGATGATTTGCACCGAAAATGAACCAAACACGGAGCGTACAAAAATGTGGGGAGGAAAGTAACAGTTAAATTATAAATTATCAAAATTATGTTTGCCACTTTCGCTGGAAAGGAAACATGTGTTTGGGATCCCTGACAGTCGCCAACGGAACTCCGTGGTTCCGTGGAACCCATTTTAAATACCACTGTTAAATAATGAACCAGCAAATCCGAGCAGAGCTGAAATCCTACTTTCCAATTGGACAGATTTGTATTTCTACATATCTGTTAGTGTTATTAGTGTTGTGCTTTATTTTTTTTCATGAAGAGCTTATTAATTAGGTATAGTTTCTGTATGCGTTAAATTTGTCTTACATACCCACGACGGTTCGCACTCTTGTCTTGTTTGTAACTATTCTGTCACAAGCAGTACCCCATACGTAGTTTTTCACGTTTTTCTTCCGCATTAAACTTTTCGTGTCTAAATCCAATACTTCATCAGTTATCGCCGTAAAAATGCTAAAGGAAATATTAACACGGCCGCCATATTGTTATTTTAGATTAAACAAAAATATTATCCTAGACCTACATGTTTCTCCAAGGTATATTACCATGCAGCTTTTCAAGATCCAGAATTTAGTGGCGCTAGTGTTGCTCCCACCAACAAGTTTGCGCGTCCACCATTCTGTTTTTACTACGTAACTGTATGAAATTAAGAACTGTGGCGTTGGAGGCATCGTCAAATGACATAATGTTCATACCGATTTTCGTGAAAATCAGTCAAATTATACAAACTTTTAATTAGGTTCATAAACTACACACACACACACACACACACACACACACACACACACACACACACAGACACACACAGGCAGGGAATGGCATTCTCATAGACCTGCTTTCTTCTCTTATAGCAAGGAGGGTGTGTTAAACAGTACGGTGTTCGCGTGTCCTGGACAACAAAAACGTTCATACCAGGTTTTGTTAAAATCACCTGAACGAAACGTTTAAACGGAGGTACACGCTGGCGCGCGCACACACAAATGGTGATCTCAAAAGTCTACTTATTTACGTATTTGCTCTTTAGTTTTGCTTGTTTAAGAAGGAATGTTCGTTTAAAGCGCAGTCGCTGCCACGCAGTAAACACCCTCCGTCTGAACACGAATACCAGCTGGTTCATTCTGTTTTGCATGCGTTCTGTAGGTTCGACCGACGGCACAGGAAAGAGTGCTGTGCTTTAAAGTGCTTACGTGTGCGGAGCAACAAATGACGCTCGCAGGTCTTTATTCAGTACAGTACTGAACGATGAGAAATTCTCCTTCGGTTGCTATTTCATTCATGTTTGAAGCGTGTCTGATTACGAAATGGCATCACTTCTAAACCAAATGATGACTTTACAGACAGAAACACATCTAACAAGCAACGATTAGTTTAAGATATGCAATATATAGAAATACACCACATCAGCAAGGGGTTTTAAGGGGTTTTCATACGTGCTTACTGCATAACGGATTATGCCCTTTGCCTTCGCATGTATAACTGCTTGCGCAAGAAATACTGTACGTGCAAGACTGGGGTTTCACTGTGGTGACTGTACTTTGAACGCCATTCAGTTTTTCTGTGTCTTCATTTGAGAAGGGTGATAGAATGCCCACAGAGTTGGGCCCGATAGGTGGAGCTGTTCTCAACCCGCGGGCAACACATGTCACTTTAACGAACAGCGTCATTATCGTACAGATCTGTAAGTATATTGCTTATCTTGTGATGTGACTGCATGTAATCTTGTAAAAATTTATCAGCGCTTAGAAGAGCTCTACTGCCACCACAACTTTACCCTGAAGACTGAAGCATAAATTTATTCTGAAACGTTAAACTTCTGCCAAACAACACGGCGACACTTCCTAGCTGACATCTTGAGTATATAGTACTGCCGAGCTCTGACCTACAATATCAGGCTGGATTCACTCCAAATGATGTTTTAATTTCCAGCAGTTACCTCCTGGACTGTGAAGGAGTCGTTCTGATTCACGCGCTTTGTAACTGACTCGGTTAACTGCTGTTATGACGGTTATGTGACGGCCAGTAATGAGTTCTGTAATGCAGCGTGTTAGGCTGGTTATCGCAGCAGTAACTTCTTCTTCATTTGTTTCAGTGTCCTCTTGCACCAGTTTCTTTCTTTCCGTCGTTATTCGTTCCTCTTTCCACTCTAGATAATTATATGACCATTAATTTTCAACCAGCCATGCGGGACCGGAATCTGGAAACCAGGCAGTTCTGCCGATTGTCGGTGGAACAGAATTGGCCTGACACTTGATAAAATACTTTCCACACGTGAATGTGTCGGATGTAAACTGTCTTGGAGCAGAATAAACTCAGTAACATTTGATTATTCTTCACAGCACAGGTTTATATCAAATAACTCTAATGAATAGTGTTCATTACTGTTATTTGTCAGTTATCTGAATAATGTAAGTACTGTGCAAGATTAATCTTATGGACACAACTGCTTGCGACTTTCAGCAGCCAGAAATAATCGTTTATTATAGTCGCGTTTTGAAGTAAATTTCCTTTGTATCCTTCCATTTATTAGGATTTTAAGCTCTAAGCTATGTATAAATATATCTGTATTTACGAAATCCATTGTGTACCTCTGCCCGACGGGATTACCTGCGTATGAGATACAGTTTCAACGACTGTGTCTGCTCGACTAGTCTTAGCACGCTCAAATGCTGAGAAGTCACGGCCACTCTATTTAACCTATTAAATATAGGTTATATAAAGTTTAGTGTAGTCTCACCGTTGTGCTGCCTTATGTTCCTTTGTATTGTTTGCGAAGCGTAATGTGATAATTGAACTACACAGTCTGGAAAGGCCCAATTTTTTTATTTCGAACAGCAGATAATGTGTCGGAAAATGAAAGAAAAAAAGTCAGGTAAAAATGGCTAGTGATGATAAATGCGTTTTCCATTCCGAACTCTCGCTGCATTTCTGGGCAGTACCGGGATTGAGTATGCTGCACTGAGGCAGAAAACTGTTACGTACGTAGGCCTTCAGTAAATGTAACAAGTTCTGCAAATCTGTACGATAGCACAGTATAGCAAGACAAAGGAACATGGGAGTTGATGCAATGTACAGAGACCAAACAGAAAAGATAGCACGTGGAGACAGTTGTAGGTGTATAACACATGAGGAAACTCGGTTGAATTTTAAGAAGTAATCTATTACGTTCAGTGTGTCTCAGGACTATGGAGTTTTAACGATGGTGTGTTTTACTCCGAAACAATCTTCTTTTTTGGATTTTAACAGTTGGCCCCCAGAGATCCTGCTATTCACAGTCACTGAGCCCAGTGACTGTGAATAGTTCGATCTCTGGGGGCCCACCTGACAACACTTGTTTCTACATTTGTAGGTGGAGGCAGAGCCGGTTTTCGAAAGGTTGTTTCAGTTGCTGTTTGTGGGAAGATTATTTCGGAATTCAGGTTATTAATTCGACTTTCGAGTTTAGTTATTTTTACGTGTGTGATAGTAGTATTCCTTTCGAGCTAGGTTTCGAGAAACAGTACAGAATAACTGTGTGAAGCGACAGCAGTAAGTCGGCCGGAACATTTTTTTGGTCGACTGAAACCACTGCCACATCTTTTATTAACGTAAAATGATAATAACTTGGCTGCGCATTTCGACTTCAGTTCAACGCTGCTTTAAGGCCACTTAATATATATAGCTATAGGTGTGTGTGTGTGTGTGTGTGTGTGTGTGTGGAGAGAGAGAGAGTGGGGGGAGAAAAAGAAAGAAAGACAGAAAGAGGAATGAGGATACTATATTCTGTCAAGGAAGGTTTTGAATGTGAAATCCTCTTATGTGTTCTTTTATCATCGCATGAGAAGTGTTACACATGAATTTGTGTTAATGATAATAATGTAAAATGTCTTCCATGGCTTAATTTTTCTTCTGTTTGCTCGTATAAAGGTGACTCGATTATTGTATATCGTTGTGGTATTATTGCTGATGCTTGTTGCGCCGAAAATTATGTTTTGCTTTATTCTTATTTAGCATGTATTTAGGCGGGTTCGCAAAATTGCGAAAAGCGACTATTAGCTTTGTTTTGTCTGTACGTCCCTCTGTCCGTCCGCCCGCCCGCCCGCATGGAGCAACTTGACTCCCACTGGATGGATTTTCATGAAATTTGATATTTGAGTATTTTTCGGAAATCTGTCGAGAAAATTAAAGTTTCATTAAAATCTAAGAAGCATAAGGGGACTTTACATGAACACCTGTGTGTACGTTTATGATAATATCTCGCTCATTTCTTCTTAGAATGAGAAGTGCTTCAGAGAAACGTTGTAGAGAAAATTTGAACACACATCTTGTCTTCAGTAACTTTTGTTCGAAAATCATGCCGTTTATGAGATAATGTGGAAAAATACGGTACAGCCGCACAGGCCACAGCTGACAATATAATATGGCGCGTGTGTTTTGCATGCTGGATACCTAAGACTACAGTCACACGCTCAGCATATGTAACACGTATTGGTTTTTCACGAGAACAATGCTTAAACAAACGCGCCTCAGTGTTATGTTAAAGTACATTGCCTTTGTTGTTAGAAATGATATTACAGTAGGTTTTAACCTTTTAAAGCCTAGCGGTAACTTTACATACCACCAGGTTTAACATTAAAAAATTCTACGTGATGCCCACATTGCGTTTATGTGTTTTGTACGGATCTCAGAACAAATAGCAGCTTTTGCCCTATAAAATATTAAGAGATTGGTTTTTATAACCGAAGTGGAGAGTGTTTACAGCGCGGTATGCACTGTGTCCTTATATAAAACAGATACGCTTCGTCTTTAAAGGGTTAATAAGCATACTTTCCATAAGGATAGTTAACATGTTTTACATAGGTTTTCATATAAACACACCATGTAATTATACATAAATAGTGATTCACAACTTAGTCTTATTAACTTCAGGAATGTATTCTGAGGTCATTCCCCTTTACGGCTGTCAAAAGATATCTCGATCATCGCCTTCCTTGTCGATGGATCTATAAAAATTTTTATTTAAGCTGAGTGTGGTCATGCTTAACATTTACTGAAGATTCAGCAAGGAAAACTTTATACGGGACGAAATACAGTGCGTTCCAGTCAATGAGGAACGCACGTACGTGGTTAAATTGTGGTTTGTTTCTGATATTTACAGGTAGTTTGTCTGCAGGCGTCCCTTTGCACAAACATCAATTACTGGACGTTTATAACTAATCTTAGGGACTATTAGATTCTTCTGAAAATTCCAAGTTCATAAGCTTTGCGCAACTGTACTGAATTGTGGTTCGCGAATATCAAGAGCAGCGTAACACAGGGGGTGCTGCATGTCGACCCCCTTGCCAGGAATAAATCCTGTAAAGATATTCTAGAACATATAGAAGTCGGTTTCCTGGTGTTTTAAGTCCTTAAAAATCAATGGTATATTGATTTTTTTGGGTTTCCGTTCCCGTTGTGCGTATGTAAACTATCTGCTTGTCAGTACAGATTATAGGCAGCAATGGTGTAGTGACTGATGAAACCATTTTTTACGAGTTCTTTGGTAGATAATAAGCGAGAGCTAACGCGACCTGTTCGTGTAGGAAAAACATTTGATAATACTGGACTCGTGTCCATGAAATTTGTAAGGCTGTTTCCCCAACCTTTTTATCGGTGTCGTCTGTGCACCGAACCTCGATATTGCTGCATATGAAGCCATACACAGTTGTGCAGAAACCCAGGAAGGCAGACTGTGCTGCGAGAATGCAGTTCTTTACTCATTCTGTGAAGCCGTGAGTGGTGGGGAGCTGATCCACTGCTAACTTATTTTACCGACAGGGCTTATTTTCACTTACACGGTGACCTAAATGTTCGAACTAACAGTACTTGTTGTCATATAATCCGAGATAAGTTGATGAGGTACCGTCACGTGACTTTAAAGCCGGAATATAATATGCTGTAAGTGGAATAAGAATGGTCGGAGCCTTCGGGTTTTTGGACACAGTAAATTCAGAAAAATGTATGTGCTGAACTGTAGCATGTTACAAAATTAAATGGCGAGGAGAAAAAATACGGGTTCTTTTAGCAGGACGGTGCAATCACCCATGCAGCCAGTAATTCCATCGTCGTCTTATCTATCACTCTGGGGACCTAAAAAGTTAGTCACCGTTCGTGGCTTGGGCGTTCGTCCGATCCGACGGTGTGAATACTTTCTGGGTGAAAGTCTTTGTCTTAACGATTCACGCAAAGGCTGGCCTTAGAGAAGTCATCAGGCGCTCAACGGTGGTAATCTAGACAAGAACTAGAAAGAGTTTTAATGAGACATGTCTGAGGATTGAAGGTGGTCGTGTCAAACACCTTCTGTGATGCACAGTAAGTTGTGTTATACGTACAATACAGACTCTTAATGCAGATTAAATGAGCGGATTTCACGCTAAGTGGAGCACATTGTACTGGATCTGTTGTTCTTGTTTCTCTAATGTTCAGGTAATACTAAATCCTTCACCCTTCAGAAGTAGACATATATTTGTATAACATGTCTGACTGGGAGTGACTTTAGGATGAGTTTCATAATTTAAGACATTAAGCCACACATTACTGTGTGTGTGCTTGTGCGATTGATTGAACGAATTTCACAAATGTCACGCGTTGCATTATATGGAGTCATTTATACCCACGTACACAGTCAGTGGAATTAAATTATTACAGCTGAATATTATCGCTGTCTTGTAGACTCAACTGGTGTCTCACATTTTTAGTATGAGTATAACAGTGGCGAAAGTTACCGTTACAATTGTTACGCGAACTGTGAAATTGGTACGACTAGAATTAAGTCACAGTTCATTGTTCTTATCCAACTCAGTGATCCGTGTGCACCAGGAATTCGACTTCATTAATTGTGTAAGAGTATTGCTTTTGCTTTCTATGTAATAAGCCAGAATACGTGTAACGAAGGAGATCTCTATGCTTTTCTCTGGTTTACTTATCTTACAACGTAGCGTTATGCGGTTCAGCACGACTTTGCTTTTATTTATTTTAACTATAATCAGCGTTACGCAGTTTAGCACACGAACTCTATTCTGGTTTACATACCTGTGACCTGGCGTTACACAATTTAGCAAAAGGCCTGTAATTCTGGTTACTTTGCCTGCAGTCTGGCATAACACAATTTAGCGTACGACGTTTACGCTGTCTCTTCTACACAGAAGATGACAAGTTCTGTCCAGATTAAAATAACCTTGTTGACACCTGTTTTCTAGGGAGCACAGGCTTTTCCCTTCTGAAAGCGTCCAGACCGGCCCCGTATCCAATCGGTACCGGCTGCTCTTTCCTTGGCGATAAAGCGGCCGGGGCCTGAAGCTGAATACTTGCCGCCAACTAGGCCGAAGTTAAGAATGAACGGAATTTTACCTCCAGTGTCTTATTTGTTTTCGTGACGTGCACAGGGACGAAGTTACCGATATTTTACTTTTCTGAGGAGAATGTTTAGACGGAAAGGATGGAACATGAGGCTACGAAAGATGCGTAATGAGAACTCCGAACCAACGAACTAACTAAGTTCATGGCGCTTAATCCTTCTTGAGAAGGTAATACCTCAGCTAGGCAAGGAATTTGTCGCATTTTGTGGAACCTGATGTTTCGTTACTGTCTGCAAAAGAGCACGTCGTTAGTCTGTATCATGAGCCACATTAATCCAGTCGGTGCACTCCCATGCTATGTCTTTAAAATGCATTTTAGTATCATCATTGCATTTATTACCAGACCTTCCAAATGGTCTGTTTCCTTCACATTTTCCAACCAAAATCTAGTATTCATTTTCTTCTCGCCCAAGCTTGTCACATTCCGTCCCCATCCCATTTTCCTTGACGTGATCGTCCTAATGTTATTGGGCGAGGAGTACGTGTCAGGAAGCTCCTTATAATGTAATTTTCTCTACATTCCTGTTACTTTCTCTCACTAAAATATTATTTTTGTAGTCAACTCAAGCAGGACGAGGTGGGAGGGGTGTGGAATGGATGGGGGAGATGAGAACTGCAGATACAAGTTTTGATCGGAATCTTGAATAGAGGCGACATTTTGAGAAATTTCATCGTGTGGAGCTTGAAGATACAAGACATGATAATGTGGAGTGGTTTCATGCGCCTTTCGGTAGGAATCGGTAACAACAGAGAACCTGCGGATTCCATAAAATGCTAAGTTTTTTAAGCGTGCGAGAAGAAGGATTTTATTCTACGGAGTCATTTACTGTCTTGGTAATGTTGGATTTAACTTTTCAATCGCCAATCAAATTTACTGGGTTACACGCTAGCGTAGTTGTTGAGGCACTGTGTTACAAGCCGGAAGGTGGCGGGTTCGATCCCTGAAGTGGTCATTGCGATTTTTCATTGACTTACATCTTCCGGCCGCACTATGGCCCTGGAGTCGACTCAGCCACTAACAGAAATGAGTACCAGGGATATCCCCTGGGGGTAAAGGCGGCTGGTGCGTAGGGCTGACAACCTTGCCACCTTCTTGTGCCGACTGTGTAGAAATTCTGGGAGCCTGAACCTCCTCGAGACCTAAGGGCCTGTGTAGGCCTGTAATGGGATAGCTTTAAATAAAATTTAATTGTTCCTCTTTTGTCGGACTGTCTAATTTGAATTCCCCTACATACACGCTGTTTTAGTGCTTTAAGTGCTTTTACTCAGTTGCTTCATGACAAATGCTAATGTAAGATTGCTATTTCCACACTTTAATAATTCATTATTCACATCGTCGTGCCTTTCGCATGTGGGAACTGTTACGTACGCTAGGAAATGAAATACAGTCTACAGGATTAGAGGTCGCCACAGTGTATTTTGGCTGTCTAACTGCTAACGTCTCTGAGTCATTACAGTCTCCATCTTCAGCTTGAAATGACATGCAGACATATCCCGCATGATTATTAAGTCGGTTGGCAGTAATTGTGATCTTAATATGGAGGCTGCCACGTAGGCTGGCAGACCTACCACATGCTGTCGTCGCCGGCTAGTGAATACGTAACTCTCACCCAACCACCCTGAAGCATAAGCATAAATATATTTAAAGTGCTTGCCTTAGAAGTTTTCGTGCATTACTGGTTTTTTAATGTTCACCGTTTTATACCCATGTTTGAAGAGTTACACACATGGTACAAATCGTGCTGAATAGAGGTCAAAGAAATATTTTCCTTTTCTTTTGTTATGTGTGTCCTGTATCGTATTTTTAAATAACATTTGTAACATGCATTTTAAACCATATTTCGTTAAATGTATCGCTTATACGGCAAGCCTTTTCTGAAATAAATAAAGTTCTTTTACGATATGAGACAGGTGTTTCGCTGGAGTGTTTCGAACCAAAATTAAATTATGCGTGTAGACAAGTTCTAATAGTAAATTTCATCTAAATCCTGTCGGAAGTTCGAAAATGAAATGCAGACTGACAGACATGACATTCCCATTATGCTTTTGTAATTTGAACTTCGGCCATAGAAGAGAAAAAGAATACTTAAAATTAAGATGTTCAGAACACTACCCTACGTTTCACCACGTGCAACAGAACACTCGCAAGGAATATATCATATCACAATTTATTTTCAAACTTCTTGCTGCGTCACTTGTTTTGAAACACTTTTTCTTGATTGATGCATTATACTTTGCATCCTGGAACTTCTCACTGGACGTAAAGTCTTTAGAACCAAACACACAGAAAGCTTCTTTTCTAGAAGCTAGCAGTCGCTCAGGTAGTCAACATGTTCCCACATTTTATGTAGTCCGACGGTTCTTTACCATATTCATGAGATGGTGCCGGTGGTCCCTACTCCAACCTCAATAACTTCAGTTCACAAAATCACAGTCTGTTTCTATAAGGTGTATTTAACACTGTTATTCTACCGTTTATGCCTGTGACTTCCAAATGTTCGCTTAACCTTCTCCGATTACCATTTCGCTTGGGCTTCTCTTTTCTACGTGCATGCTATATTCCCCGTCAATCTTATTCTCAGCTGTGGTGCAAATTTGAAAAAAAAAACAAGTTAAAGTAATCTATGTTTGTCTGAAATGTAATATTATTTAGTTGCGTTAGTTGTAAATTTCAGGTTGCAATAAAACTTCAAGAATAATGGGGAAGTTAGAAGCTGAAGGCTTGGAACAGGAGACAGCGTTTACTTATTCTAAAACCTGTTACAACTTTCGACTTTGTTTAAGTAGTTGTAACAGGTGAGGCAGTTGTCTTTACTATAATATTCTCTTTTTTTGCTGCACATAAATTAAAATGTAGGAAAACAACCGGATTTACTGAAACGTAATTTGCAGGGGCGGAGAATGAAGATGTTTCTCCTACTTGAAGATACTGGCGCCACATTTGCCTTGTGAATCAGATGCAACAACAGAATAGGTAACGGAGGGCAAACTTGGAGGTTCGATGGAGAAAGCCCACAGAAATTTCTTTCAGAAATTGAAAAAAAAAAACAACAAAGCTGCTCTGATCATGGCTCCAAATACAACTGTGAAGCGAAGTCGCGGTACGAACAAATTTTGTGTGCCCTGAAGTGGATCTTTAACTGTGATCACAGAATTCAGGATTGATTCGAAATAGTGTGTTGTTTCCTTAGATCTATGCGCAATTTAGGAGGTCCGGTTTCCTGCTGAGATTATTGGTTGTATCTGGTGGGAATGAGGGAAGGTTGGAAAACATCTTTAGCTAGCGGGAATGAGGCAATGCTGGACAGACAACTTTGTATGGTGGGAATGAGTAAGGGTACAGAAATACAGTAAGCTAATTTGCGCGAAAGAAAACAAGAGATGACTGAAACTGTAACTTTTGGATGTCAGAGAAAAAGAAGAATGTAGCTACGGGTTTAATTACAAATTCAAATGTATATTCTTCATTACCAATGCTTCAGTTCGTACGGACATGTTCATTGATAAATCGCCGTCCAAAACACGTATGAACCACAACTACTCGTTCGCAATAATCTGAAATTTTCATGTGTTTCGTGCTGTTGTCTGGATCACACAGCTGTCACCGTCAGCTGTAAAAGGGAAAGCTCCTATCCCTTACGCCTGTATGTGCCAACTTAACACCGAACTTCCGTCTGTGTCGGGTGAGGAGAAAACCAACTTTGTGTTCGGGAGGTCTCGGGTTGAAAGTGCGGTCCGAAGATTTGCAATTTTGACTGGGGTCCCCTCTGGTTTTCCTCAATCCATTCACTGAAATGAACCAGAGGGGAGACCACGCCCACTTCCACATTTTCCCGTTTCATTACTCACTGATCATTCTTGTACTAAACATTGTATCTCATAATCTGAGCCACCGACAGCGCCCTTAAACCATAAATAAATATTAATGAATACGTAAATGTAGCACATCCTTCAGTTTTACCGACATCGAATTCTACGTCAGATAAAAATTGCCTTCGTTTTGGACTTCACCGTCGCATTCTGCGGTTGCTCTACTTCAATGATGGGCTGTCGGACGGAACGTACGATTTGAAGTACTGATCATTTCATGTTATATTACAGTATGCGATGTTCAGGTTGTGTAATTTTACTGTCAGTAGTATATTCATGGGGCTGTGTTACTTGCGTATGTGACTAACATTTCACGCCTAGGAACAGACATCGCTATGGAATACAGGCGTTGTTTGCGACACATAATGACTGAGAACGACATTTGTTTCAGAGGAGTTTGGTCTGTTATCGTGTGATAAAAAACTTTAAAAATATGAATGGAAGGTGACTAACATTATACATGGAACTGTGATTCGTGTACTTTGTATTTTAATTCCTGTGTTGTGCACATGAACTTAATTTTCAAAGGAGTATCCAGTAATCGATTTGTGGAATTGCTTTGAGAGTTTACAGAAAGTTGAATTTAATTTGGTTTTGTTTCAGGATAGTATCTGAATCAAATCAAAATTTCTGTGTAGCTCAAAGAAACTTTATCGTTAGAAATTAAATGTAGACATAATGTGAAATTAAATGTAGACATAATGTGAATATACTGGGACGGTTGTTGTGTTACTGATTTGCATAGAAACTGCATTTGTCGTAAAATATGTTTAATTTTCTTATACAAATTTTTAGACAGACTTTTGCTGCGATAAAAGCTTAGCGAGTTAAGCTTGGGGTGCCCACAGAACGACATGTAGATTTTCATGTAAAGTGTCTGCTGTTATTCTCCTACCCTTATTTTTAAACAAAACTGGAATATGTCGACAGATTCAGTAAGCTTCCCCGGCAGCAAACTTTATCAATTCCCGTTTCACGATTTTCCAGTTCTTACGTGTAGACAGACAAACTTATAGGCATACGGCGAAGCTAATAGTCGTATTTTTAAAATTGGCCGTGTGACATGCAATTCCGTTTCTACGGTCCCATTCAGTTAGCGTTGCAAACTTCCAGGCTGTGTAAGAAGCAGTGCGTGTTTCTCTGTTTTCCTTCACCCAGCGTTGCAGTCGCTCCACGCAAATGCCGGAATAGTGCCTTCATATTAGGCCATGATCGCTTCCTTCCTCACCCTTTCAAATTAATTATTTATGAATCACCCTCATATTCGTTTATATGCTTACGGTTTACAATGTATATTAGTAACAGCGTCAACTATAACGGATGACATAAACCGTAACGGGTGACATAAACCATAACGGGTGAAGTAAACCATAACGGGGTAAATCAACCAACTCACTACTGTAGTGAATGCTTCTTTCTTTGTTACCTGGCACGTGTCCATACAAATCGATACTTTTTGGAGAGCTTTTCTTGGACCGAAAATGAACGTAAACTATGGACTACGAAGTCGATAAAAATTTTTAAAACATTAATTGGAAATGTTGAAAATCTGATCGAAATTCCATTGAGTACTTCTCATCTTGTGCCACCAAAATTCTGTCGTAGTAAATACAACATCCATTCTTGAAGTATTTGGGAGTAATATTAATAACATCAAGCATAATCAAACAGCAGAAAAATGACAGTCTGCTCTGTCATTTAGGTATGGTGCATACTTTTCAGGTACATTATTTGCAGTTGTGTATGTGGCTTCAACCTTGACATTAATTTACGGTAGAGACACACAACTAAATTGCGCCAAAATGTTATTATTCCTTGCATTTTTCTAAACAGTCTTTTCATCTGAAAGTGTTTCAGACAAACGTACAGAGATCTGTTTTCCTTGATGGTGACGATATTCTGCACGCCGATCCATTTCTGACACCACTGGTAAAATTTTATTTGATCCTCTAGTCATGTGGATGTTATAGGCTATATTTGATGGTTGTAAATCAAAATTAAATTTGTTTTACAGTGTTTAATGTAGACCCCTGATACAAAGTGGATTATTTGTTTATTTATTTATTTTCTCTCTATTCTTTACAAAAATACAGGGTACGCTGATGTTGATACAAAATGTGTGACACGATTTATCACTTACTTAGCTGGAAGTTCTTATCTGCACTCGTTTTATCGCCAAGATTTACAGTCCATACTTTGCCTCTCTTCTACCTTTCGCACACAAACGTGTCGTTTGGATGCAAGTATTGAACTTCACAACTGCGATGATGGAACTCAGAATTAACATCATTCGAACGTTGCTCGAGCTGCGAGGGTTTAGGTTCTCACAGCGGAGTTGATGAATATTGAAAGCGTCTGGGATACGGCGTCATGTCGGTTGGAATATGTATAGTCACGGATCAACAAAGTGTAATGTCAGAGAATAACACTTCAGTCTTCGTTGTTCAAACCATTGTGCCTCCCGTAATATAGACTTAGAGACGATTCCCCGGTTTTGATTCATCTTTGAGTAAAGAAGTTGAAGGGTTTTGTCACGTAATAGAGACATCAAGACGAAATAATGTGATTTAGATCAAAATTCGCCATCTAAGTAATAGGACGAGGTCGTTGCACAAAATATTTGGGCACGTTATCTCCAGGATGGCAGGATACTAACCTTACCCTTCTGTCTTATACAGTCATGTGTAACGCACAGATAGAGGAGGTAATCTGTGTAGAAGTGGTGATAATCATGTTAAGTGCTGAAAAGTGTTGGCCGCCTTCGTCCTTGTTTCCCCTATTTCGAATTTAGACACGCGGAAGCAGACCAGACCGGAACAGGCAAGTCGCACAAGCAGGACAGAAACTACAGCCGGTCTCAGTCATAATGTGCCAGGACAGATCAGTCTAGTACCGCGGTGAAGGTCAAGTTGTCCGTACACATGCCATTATGGCGTACAGGTGGTGTGGAGTTACAGCTCCACTCAACCTCGGCAATAGATAGAGGTGAATATTACGCGATGTCAGCCGGTAAATAGGTAGGCGTGCCGAGGTTTTTCAGAAGCGTGCTACTTCTTTCTGGAATTAACACTGTTGTTACACTGCTAGATGCTGAAGAAGGTGACATTACGATCTGAAACGTTTGTAAATAGGCGAGACCTTAGGTTCTCACAGCTGTAGTGATGAAGACTCAAGTCCTATGGAAGGTTACGCCGTGTTGACTGCTTGACCCTGAAGGCGGAAACACTGCGCTCCTCCGAAACCTTCGTGACTCTTTAGCAGTTTACACGGCGTAACATTCTAGAAGACTTGGATCTTCATCAGTGCCCATGTGAGAACCTCAAATATCGAAGTAATTATTATCATCATATCGCATTTTTTCCTATTATATCCTCCACGACCTCCGGCCACTGTTGCAGTTGCTGTGGCTTTATCCTTCATGTCATACAGGAGTGATTTATGCCGCACAATAAACGTCCGAAATTGTTACTGTGCAGTTGCTCTACTGATTGCCAAAGAATGAAACAAGAGGCGCCATGCTGCGAACAAAACAAGAGAAGCCTTATTGCGTCTGGCCATGAATTATATCAGTGCTGGCCAGTATGTGGCCCGGGGGCCGCGTACAGCCTTCGAGGAATGTGTTTGCGGCCCACAGTGATCTGAATAGTTTAAATAATACAATTTAACAAACATAACATAATATGTCTACAGAACATAACATAACAACTTTAATAAACAGCATTAAAACAAATGTTGTGTTCGTAAATAATGGCGTTCTAATTAATTCAGTCCCGCCCCCCTTTTCGATACATGCATACACAGGTGTGACCCTCGGGCGAGCCCTTACGAATTGTGTGATTCTCCCGTAGGTTGAAGTTGGCCAGCCCTAAGTTATGCGGTAGGGTCGCCGACATGTAAGTGTTATTAAGTTCCAGACAGTCAGAGTGGTTTGGTATGTCATTCAAAATAGAAAGTACCGTCCTCACAACTTTTTAATGCTTATTATAAACACGGCGGCTACATGTTTCAACCACGTGTGGTTGTCATATTCAGGCCGTTATAAAAATGTAAAAGGATAAGTTATTCTATTAATTGATATCTCAGTTTTACAAAATTGTAGTGAGTCACAAATAAAATACAATAAAATGCTATTAAAATAGGTTAGATTTATTAAATTTTAACTTAGAGTGTTTGTAAAAATTTGAAGGATGAAATATACTTGAATCCAACAATTTTATCTACAATCTGCATTTTATCACAAGTATATTTCATCCTTCAGCTTTTTATAAACACAGTAAATTGAAATTTAATCAATCTGACCTATTTTAATAGCATTTTATTTTATTTTATTTTATTTTGTGACTCACTACAACTTTGTAAAATTGAGATCTCAATTAATAGAATAACTTTTCCCTTTATATTTTTATAACGGCCTGAAGATTACCACCAGATGTGATCGAAACATGTAGCCGCCTAGTTTGTAATAAACATTGAAAAGTTATGAAGACGGTACTTTTTATTTCGAATGATTTTCCATTACGCAACAGTACGCACATTATAAAGTGGATTGCTGTGGTCTAGTCTGGTCTTCTTCGGCCTGTACGCACCAAAATATTACGAGCTGCAGAAGCTCATTCTGTAAAATTATTATTGACTAGACATCGGAGATTTCTGTACACCATGTCGTCCATGTAACCTCTGAGATTCACCTAGTCTGCTGTCCGTGGAGACACAGCAACCTAACCGTGAAACTGACCTTACGCTTTAGTTAATGCAGAGTTTACGAATGCGTGGAGTGCTACTCCTGTCCCCAGTACATATTCCTGGGGTACTGCTAAAATACAGGGAGAATTTTCCACGTCCCTCCTACATTAATCTGTTTATTTGATCAACTTATGGTGAGAAGTACACATAACGAAGTTCTTAATCGTGTAATTTTATCCTTCTCGCTTTTACTTCGTCACTCTTAAATTAAAGTAGTTTCCACTTCATCCTGTTTTCGAACACCGCAAACGAGTGTTAAATGCTTGTAGGAGGGAGTGTTCGTATTAGTTCCAGATGGGATGGCTTGTGTTAGGGAACGGACGCACTGCAAGCGTGTTGCTTGGAGATTAGCGGAGCAGTAATTTCTTACAGTTTGTCCGTGCCCTCAGTTGCTTTCAGTAGCAGCTCTGTGCCAATTCTTGGGCAGGAGCCTTTCTTAATATAGGCTGTAACAGGAAACAAACGGTAGGATGCACCAACTTTAGCTGATCTAAGAGTGCCGTGTGTGTGGAGGACGGGCCGATACCATGAAGTGAACAGGTTTCTGCAGGATTAGGACCTTTCCTGATCGTGATGAGTTAAGTGCACGCCATCCTATTCTGTTGCCTTAAGACTAACTTAATATTAATGCTCCCGTCTACACATTGGCATTCCAGATGATTCCTTGCTTTCGTTGCCCTATAATATGCTTAGAGGTCATAGGCTATTTTAGTTGTGGCTACTGGATTGCCCTTAATACAGGCACGTTATATAGCGATAGCCGCCTTTTGTCCTAAAGGAAGAAATTAGAAGAGACATTTTCTTAACCGAAGAACTCGACTCGCTCCCAGATCCTGCTTCACTAACTTTTTAATTTCTCCATGTCAGCGGTTCCCAACCTTAGGCCCCACCGAGTATAGGACCCCTTCGTAACCTAAACAATTTTGCTAATAATAAGTAGTTGAATTTTTAGGCTGCATTAAGTGGGAGATACGTGAAGACAACCATTATATTCCCAGAAACGTTGTAAATTAAATAACATCGTTTTTGACATAAAAGTAATTAAAGCGGGTGGAAAAGAAGAATCCAAGGGCTGGCTGTAGGATGAAGACTTTGTGTGAAATTACGAGAATTCTCGAGGCACCTAAAATAACCTTTAGCCCTCCCTGGGGCCCACAGCCCATGGGTTGGGAATCACTGCGCTAGGCTACACAATGTGTACTTCGACACGACGAAGTAAGGAAAATAAGAGGACACGTGTGTCACGTGTTTATGTTACTACCTGGAGGAAGAAACTCATCCATGGCCATAAATAATTTTGTGTACACCTTTTCCGATATGCAAAGAACTCCATCAGGTATCTTGTGTTCTTTTGTACTAAAACTGTCTTCCATAGCCGATAAGGGCATGCGTTATGGTATGATATATAGGGGTTTTATCGTTGGCGCCTCTTTTATTAAGTTGATGGGAAGTCTCGGCAAGCGGATCCAGACTGATCTCGTAATATTTGTCTAAAATATCGAATCGCGCTTGAGTTTGCTTTCATATTTCATCATTAATATTCATACTTTCATTTTCTGTAGAGGTTGGAGAGATACAAAAAAGCCTTAAATGTATGAAGCTCAAACAAGAACCTGTTGGAAGGGTAGGCAAGAGAAAGCGTAGTGCACAAACCTGAGTAGGCATAACTCACACGAACACAGCAAGACTGGAGGTGTCTGAATCCACGTTTAATTTCTGTCTTGAGAAACTTAACCCAGTTATTACAAGAATCCAGTCAAGGTAGATGAGATGCACCGGGCATGGGAAAGGTGAGTATGCTGAGTTCACTGTGTTCGTAAAACCTGAAAGGAGGGGACGACCTGGGAAGCCCACGCGCGTGTGGGTGGGTGATATTAATATGGATCTGGAATCAGTAGGTGTGATGTTGCGGACTGAATTAAACTGTGAATTGGTGGTGAACACTAATGGCTAGTATCTTCTGTGCTGTAGCCACATTGTTAGGCTTTATTGTGAACTTACGTGATTGGAGATTATGTCGAAAATATCTCTTCCGTATGCACACGTGTCAGCCATAGTCCTCACCAGAAACATCTGTTACTGCAGGCCTACATTACATGCTACAGGTTCACTGGACAACGGCCTGCACTGTGCACACCTTGTACGTTATTTTGGTCTATTCGAAGAGCGTTCACCTCTGTTTGTCCGCCACTGAACCAGATGATTCATGTCCACATTTCACACACCGCATAGTTCGGGCCTCTTTAATATCACTCTACCATCTAAACTTAGGTCTCCTAAGTTGTCCCGTACCTTCTCGATTTCTGTATTGCTCATGTCTCTCATGCGTGCTATCTTCTGCGTCCATATGCTTCTCCTTGAGTTGCTGACCCTATAACATTTAAGAATACAAAATAGGTTGCTCGTCTTGCGCAGTTTTCTCCAGACACCTGTTACTTCTGCCCTTTTAGCTCCAAAAATTCTGTTCAGCATTCTGATCTGAAACAATATTCTTTTTCGGCCCGGAGAGCGCTTATCCTGACTTATGCCTGTCGTAGTTTTACTCAGATCCTCCGGGCAGATGCCGAGATAACGCCTCCAATTAGGCTACGTCAGCCATCTTCCGCATCTGTTCCAGTTGATTATTTATTGGTATTGCTAAAATTAGACACTGTGTAGCTGATCCAAACGGTCTACAGCGCCGTTAAGTAAACTACAAACTGTCTAGTGAGAGACGAAGCCTTAACAACCGTATTAGATAACGAGTTAATTTACAGTTGTGTACGACACAACCAGAATTTATTGGAGTTAGTGAACAATTCTAATTCAGGATAATCTCCCTCAGGGCATGAGCCACAAACTTCTGAGAGTGACGCAAACAAAGAAGGCAGGGCTACTTGTCTATATCAGTCAGATTTGCTCGCAGTATTTAATGACATAAGCGTTATAAAGCAGCAAAGATAATCTGAGGTAACTAAGTACACTGTTAGTCTCGAGACACTTGGAGTGTCGTCATTTTGGTGACAGACGCCTATGGCAAAGCATCATGCTTTGTGAAATATTCCTGAACACGTACTGTGGGTGAGAGCAACTCTATTACGTATCAGACGATGAATCTTTCTGTGGAAAGAAGTTTCTAGTGGCCTACAAAATGTGATTCGAAGCAACCGTGTAACTGTTTGTGCGGTTAACCGCTGTCTGTGGTTTCTGTGCCACGACAAACGGCCGTACATTCTCAGTATTCATGCACACCCTAATGCCATTAAACCCCAGGGACTGAGACAGTGGCTTGGTTCGAAATTGCATTTGTTGCTAGCGTAGGAACTGTGTTGTCGGCCATGTCTGATACAGCAGCTGGGTACTGATCGAGACTGAGTAAAGAAGGTGCTGGACAAAACCGGAAACTCTCACAGCTGTGCTGATGAAGATTTCGGTCCTCTACGATGTGACGCTGTGTTTTCGGAGGAAGTTGCTGGCTTCGTCTTCGGGGTAGTTCAAGAAGATTTAGACTGCCCTAAAAATGGTTTCAGCTGGCTCCTTCGCAACGTTGCAGTGTATATGACGTCGTATTCCATTTGGAATGTTAGAGGCGCTCGCAAATATTCTTCTGACGATTCGGCGATGTTAGGCCAATTTTTAAAGCGGTGTGTTTTCTTGTATTACAATTAAATAGAATAAAACCTAATCTTCATAGTCACCACCACAAAAATCCCAAATCTCACAGAAGACGTTATTTTATGTGTGAAGGAGTAATATTTTCAAAATTCAAGTTGTTTTGTTTCGGAATGCTGTAAATGCTTCACTAAAAGTCTGGTTAAGTGGGTCCCTGTCACCACGGCATGGCGCATCCTCAGGTTGCAGATGGAGAAACGGCCTCCAGTTATGGAAGGTAGCTGCGAATACATTGAATAAGCAGTCGCGGACAGCCGACAAGGGGTGGTCCTCCAGCTTGGGGGTTGGGCGAGTTGCTAACAACCCCTCACCGTAAAAAATTATGATGTTACTAGTAAGACAAAGAAGCCTCGGACCTAGACCGATTCTTTGGTACGACCCCAGCTACGGAAAAGGGGCATGAGTTTTGGAACATGGAATGCGAAGAGCATGTATACGACAGGGTCACTTATGACAGTGGCCAGGGAATTAGCTAAGTATAAGTTAGATTTAGTGGGCGTACAGGAGGTTAGGTGGGACAAAGAAGGGACTGTAAGAGCCGGAGAGTATACGTTTTTCTATGGCAAAGGGCAGGAAAATCATCAATTGGGAACACCAGAGAATAGTATCAGCAATCAAGAGAGTGGAGTTTGTTAGTTATAGGATGTCATACATAGTGCTGAGAGGCCGCTGGTGTAATATCATTGTTCTGAATGCGCATGCACCAACGGAAGAGAAAGGTGATGATTCAAAAGACAGTTTCTATGTGGAATTAGAAGGTGGTTGTGATCATTTTCCTAAGTACCATATGAAAATTCTGTTAGGAGATTTTAATGCAAAAGTGGGGAGAGAGGATACTTTCAAACCGACTATTAGGAATGAGAGTTTACATCAGGATAGTAATGATAATGGTGTGAGAATAGTAAACTTTGCCACATTAAAGAATCTAGTTGTTAAGAACACGATGTTCCCGCACCGAAACATTCATAAATACACCTGGACCTCTCCTGATGGGAAGACTCACAATCAGATCGATCACATATTGATAGATAGGAGATGGCATTCGAGTATACTCGATGTGTGAACTTTCAGGGGAGCTAACTGTGATACTGATCACTACGGGTGGTGGCAAAAGTTAGGGAAAGACTGGCAGTAAGAAAACAAGTAACACACACAAGCTTGATGCAGAGAGATTTAATCTCAAGAAGCTAAGTGAACTAGAGGTTAGGAGACGGTATCAGCTTAAGATCTCAAACAGGTGTGCAGCTTTGGAAAACTTAAATGTTAGTGAGGACATAAATAGGGCTTGGGAAAACATTAAAGAGAATATCAAAATCTCAGCTCAATAGAGTCTAGGTCTGCATGAACGGAAGCAGCATAAACCATGGTTTGATGCAGAATGTGCACAATTTTTAGATAAAGGAAGCAGGCTAAAATTCAGTGGTTACAGAATTCAAACCAAAATAATGGAGATAATCTGCACAATGTAAGACGTGAAGCTAGTAGACATTTCAGTAACAAAAAGAAGGGAAATCTGAAAGCTAAAATTAATGAACTTGAAACAAACAGTAAGAACAAGAATATCAGAGACTTGTATAGGGGTATCAATGACATTAAGAGGGGGTACCAGCCTAGAAGTAATGTAGTAAAGGATGAGAAGGGTGACCTGGTTGCAGACTCCCACAGTATTTTGGCAAGGTGGAGGAATCATTTCTCCCAGCTGTTGAATATACACGGGGTTAATGATGTTAGGCAGACTGAAGTACACACAGCAGAGCCGCTAGTGCCTGAGCCCAGTGCCTTCGAGGTTGAGATGGCTATTGAAAAGATAGAAGGACACAAATCATCAGGTATTGATCAGATTCCAGCAGAATTGACTAAAGCGGGGGTAGGATAATTAGGTCTGAATCCGTAACTTATTATTTCTATTTGGAATAAGGAGGAACTGGCTGAGGAATGGAAGGAGTCAGTCATTGTGCCTATGTATAAGAAGAGTGATAAAACAGATTGTAGTAACTATCGAGGCATATCACTTTTGTCAACTACGTACAAAATTCTATCCAACATTCTTTTTTCAAGGTTGACTCCATATGCAGGGGAAATTATTGGGGATCATCAGTGTGGATTTCGACGTAACAAGTGAACTACTGATCATATATTTAGCATTCGTCAAATACGTGAGAAAAAATGGGAATACAATGAGGCAGTGCATCAACTATTTATAGACTGCAAGATAGCCTATGATTCAGTTAGGAAGGAGGTCTTGCATAATATTCTCATTGAGTTCGGTATCCCCATGAAACTAGTAAGGTTAATAAAAATGTGTCTAAGTGAAACCTATAGTAAAGTTCGGGAGGCAAACTTCTGTCTGACACGTTTCCTATTAAGAATGGCTTGAAACAAGGAGATGCTCTGTCGCCATTGCTTTTCAACTTTGCTTCAGAATATGCCATTAGGAGGTTTCAGGCAAACCAGGAGGCCTTGGAATTGAATGCTACACATCAGCTTCTGGTTTATGCTGATGATGTTAATATATTGGGTGGAAGCATACGTAGTATAAAGAAACGCAGAAGATTTAATGATTGCTAGTAAGGAGATTGGTCGAGAAGTAAATGCTGAGAAAACTAAGTACATGGTCATGTCTCGAAATCAGAATGCAGGTCACAATCACAACGTAAAAATAGATAATAAATCCTTTGAAAGGGTGGAAGAATTCAAATATTTGGGAGCAACCATAACGAATCGAAACTCCATTCATGAAGAAATTAAGAGCAGATTGAAGTCGGGGAATGCTTGTTATCATTCGGTGCTGAATCTTTTGTCTTCGAGTTTGCTATCCAAAAACACAAAGGTTAGGGTATACAGAACTGTAGTTTTACCCGTTGTTTTGTATGGGTGTGAAACTTGGTCTCTCACACTGAGGGAGGACCAAAGACTGAGGGGTGTTCGAGAATGGGGTGCTGAGGAGGATATTTGAGCCTAAGAGGGACGAGGCGACAGGGGAGTGGAGAAGACTACATAACGAGGAACTTAATGACCTGTACTCATCACCAAATATTATTCGGGTAATCAAATCGAGAAGACTGAGATGGGCGGGGCATGTAGCACGTATGGGGAAAAGAGAGGTGCGCACAGGATTTTAGTGGGAGACCTGAGGGTAGGCGACCACTTGGGAGACCCAGGCGTAGATGGGAGGATAATATTAAAACGGATCTTCAAGACGTGGGATGGGGGCATGGACTGGATTGAGCTGGCTGAGGATAGGGACAGGTGGCGGGCTCTTGTGAATGCTGCAATGAACTTTCGGGTTCCATAAAGTGCGTGGAATTTCTTGACTAGCTGAGAAACTGTTAGCTTCTCAAGAAGGCCTCTGCTCAATTGAGTTAGTTAGTTAGTTAGTTAAAAGTCTGGTTTAAGTCGTAGCCTACTTTGGAGTACAAATCGGACACTGACACTGAATGTGGAGAAAATGTAAAGGCCTGGTCTTCCATATTACCGCAGATACATTCTTGCAGATGTTAGCGACTACTCTTCTGGTTATTCAGATGGAATTGTGTTCCGTGTCACAGTTAGAGTTTAATCTTTTCATAATATTACCTTTTAAGCCTGGTTGTTACTACACATACCGACAAGTTTAACATTAAAAACGACGAATTCTTACCAAACGGTCTATTTTTCCGTTCCATCTGATCCTTAAAATAAGCAGGAGTTATTTCCCTACTCGATATTAACCGACTGATCTTTCTAACGGAAGCACATTGTTATGTTTAAGGTACGAACTGAATCATCTTATTTAGTGTAGATCAATTTTAGTCCTTAGAGGGTTAATAGAGCAGTGTATTAGACAGTATATGCTATTTTTCGTTAAGATTAGTGTTGTTAATATCACAGCTTTTAACAAAAAACAAAAATGGTAAGCCAAACCCGTAAAAGCAACAAGAAGTAAAAACGTTCATATAACTTATTGATAACATATTAAAGAATGTACAGTTGCACCTCATTCTTCCTTTGGTCTTCATGAAGTAAGTAACTTATCTTGATGTCTGTAACGACATCGTCACTCGTTCTGCCCAGACGCGTCTGCATCAGTTCTTTTATGCAATGATCTTTAACCCTTTCATGTAATGGTTTTTAACCCTTTGCAGACTGACATCCAACTAAACTATATCTGTACAAAACTTTAGTTTCAACTTTACAAAGAACACAGGCGAGTGTTGCGACATTTGTGTTTCTCACAGCAGTGTTGCTGAAGATTCTGTCTTTGGGATATGCCTCTATGTTGTTAGTCGAATAGCTGTCGGTAGTTGGACGGACGGTACTGCTTTACCTTCAGGATTAGGCAGAATTAGTCTTTCTGGACTGCTTGAATCTGAAGATGAATGCAGGAAAATCCTTCGAAACGTCGGGAACTACCCACCGAAACACAGCGTTACACACCAGACCACTTGACTCTACAGTCATTGTTAATCGTACAATAGACAGTTGGTTTAATGTTGTTCGTAGAAATAATAGCTGTTTGCTGTTGCGATCAGACGTGACGTACAAATGCACCGTCTGTGCCAAAGTGTAGTTCTTTAATGTTACAGCGGGTGGTAAATGTTTCATTAAGCAGCTAATTTCAGGTTTGCGTGACTTTGGGCATCCGCTGCGATGTATATGAGATCTGCGCTGTTCTGGGGTATTAACTGGCGTTGAGTAGTAGTTCTATACCGACGTTTCGGTACAACCTATCGGTCCTATCTTCAAGGGTAAAGAAGTCTAAGAAGTCCTTGAAGATGGGCCCGATACGTTGTACTGAAACGTCGGTAGAGAACTACCACTGAACGCTGCGTTATATCCCAGAAGAGCGCAGATCTCAGTTTCAGGTTTAATACAGTGAACTTTTTAACAATTCCAAGTCTTAAACTGTTATTTTTTCCTAAGGTAAGTCCGGTAATACCACAGGAAAGGATAACAGCAGCCAAACTATTTTTAGATTTTTTTTTTCAAATTTCTGTGAACAGATACAACTGATCGTTGAACCATAGGGCCGTTCAATTATCGAGGTAGAATGTTTATTATTTTTAGGATCGCTGGACCATACTAAACAAATGAAAGTAGTTTTATGGCACAGACGACTGTATTTTATTTCGGTCTGAAACATATTCCAGGAAAAAAACACAATCATTCAACAGATCTGTGCTTTCATCAAGACGCTTCTTTGCTTGTGATGGATCCAACCCAGCGTGGCAATTTCTGGAGAACTTGCTGAGTTTTTTTTTACAGCGTTGGTTGAAAAAATACTGGACCCTGTACCTCATTTTTATGTGGTTCTAAGTAGGTTGGTGCGGGACAGTTACAGCTGTATTTGGTAGGTACACTTTCTTTTGTGAAGAAGCAAGATCTGGTGTGTCAGGCTTTCTCTGAAGGCGAACTGAACCGTGAACATAGATCATGACGACAGTACGTGTATATTTTCTTCCCGTAAGCGCCATTTACAGTCACCAAATCTGTGACGTACCTCTTCAATCGCTTCACTGTTCCAATCGTTGGCAGAGCACCTTAAAATTAGGGAATAGCCAAGCTAATAAGTTTCGCTATTGAACAGTTTTTCTAGGGTCCATCCGCCGGAGCGTGAACTTAGATTGCCTCCATGTATTGCTAAGTATACAATGCGAGCAGCTTTACTTGCGCAGTCTTTACATTACGTCGGGCTTACCAACCGTGCTTACACGATGAACAGGAGTGCGTCTGGGCCCCGCAGCAGATCTGGGAGACATATAGTAAAGAAAAGACTGACCCCTTCTAATACTCGAACTACTATTCTTCAGCTTTCCAGCCCATAGGTTAGCATGTGTACCGACCACGCTATCTTGGCTATATTCAATACATGTACGATTTAAGTATGTAAAATGCAGGTCTGACTTTTTTTTCAAAATTGTAGTGTATACATTTTGCGATAAGGTACCTCGCTTTATTATGTAATGTAAAAAATTGGACACCTGTGCTGTAGGTACAGTTATTCATTGTAGCATAAGACAACAGATTAACCTCGCATAGTAGTCCGCTGGAATTCAAGCGAATCTGTCACGAAGTGAAGCTCCAGGGAGACGCTGTTGACACAACAGTAATTGGAGGGGAGAATTTACGGACGTGAAAAGCTGGTACAGTCAGAGCCTGCTCTAACTTTAGTGACGAGTTAGTGATGGAGGCTGGTTAAATTCCGTTCTATTTCAAGTCATGAATGGCGGAACTTTTTCAGCCTGTGCATACAAAACTGGCCTTGTATTTTGTTTATTCCTTTCCTTCCTTCTCTCCGAACAGGTTTCTGCCGGTTTCACACAATGTACGTAGAAAGGCACAGGTCTAAATTCGTATTGTGTATTGCGCACTGAGGATTACAGTACGTTAACAAGGACACTGTTTAATCCAACAAATTGCAAATCAATGTTAAATAATCATTTGTCATTTATGATGTCCCTCCTACGTGTATACAGTAAACCACCACGGCACAAACAGAAACAAACAATATCGGGATAACTCCCTGTGAACGAAGATGACAGTAATTGATATAGATGTTTGTCGGCAATGAAAGATAAGATATTATTAAGAAATGCAAAAAATTTTTAATTGATTTATATTTTCAACATTTTTTAGCAATTGTAATTGATAATATTGTATTTGTAGCTCTACACGTTCACGTCATCGACAAAATTTGCTGTATCTGGGCTCCTTTGTACACAGCGTTCATGATGATGGCCTTGTAGAGGCCGAAACATGTAGGAGGGACAACATAAATGACAAGTTATTATTTATTATTGTCTGTACAATTTGTTGGCTCAAATACTATGTATTCAGTCTATTGCACGGAGTATGAATTACATTAAGGAAACCAATATTTGAATTATTCTTATTGTTGTCTGATTGTTTCTGAGAATTGCTGATCCGTAAGTGCTGTTACTGGTGGTAGCAATAGTGGTGATAGTAGCAGTGTGATAGTAGTAGTAGTAGTAGTAGCAGCAGCAGCAATAGTGGTACGACAGGTTGTAGTGCAGGTCTCCGGTGTTCCTCAGAATTTTTATTCAATTTCACAATACTGAATTCATTTATGAGGTCCTGTGAAATAGAATAATATCTGAAACGCAAGCGTGGTATGAAGTGTGCATAGGAAGCGGTCGTAACTTGTTTGAAGGAACTGTCACAGCGTTCACACTACAGGGATAAGGAAAGTAACGAAATACTCTATTTAAGTCAGAATCGCCGGATTAGGTTATGTTCAGCTCCATCTAGTTTAATGTCAAAAATCCGTAGAATTATGCCTGCAGTGTCCGCAACACCTACATGCCTAGAAGAGAGACAGTTTTGGATTTATATCCGAATCATTCCTAATGCCAATAATTGAACCGGGTATTGAATCTAAGCAACGATGGAGAGCGGACGTGTTTCCACAGCAGTGGAAAATCGGCGTCGACTTTAAAATCTACCGGGCCAGAATAGGCTCAGCCATGGGAAGACGGACATGGAAGCGAACACTGGAGAGCAGTGAGGTGAAAAGTGCAGGTTGGTTTATGGGAATAATGTTTGATGGTGTCGGTAGTGAGGGGAGTGCAGGTAAATCCGAGTCGTCGAGCAGAGCAGGTCAAGGGTGATCAACAAATGAAAAGTTAGGAGGGGAGGGTAACATGGTTCGTAAGCGAACTGAAGTAGGCCGACATAATTGAGACGCTGTTGAAGCCAATAAAGGAATTAAAGATTTTGGAGTGAAATTGGAAGAATTAAAAGAAACAATAAGAGATGTGATTTCGGATCTTAAGCAGATGAAGTCAACAATGAAAAAGTGAGAAGAAAAACAGCGAGTGACGCTCAGCAAAAGAGAAGAAGAAAAAAGAAAGAATTATAATGTAATTTTTGGATTGGAGAAGAAGAAAAATAAGAAATGCGTTGATATTCTGCACTGGAAATAGTGACAAAGTTTTTGAAAGAGACAGTGGGGCTGGGAACCGACATTCAGGTAAGTTAGAACAATTCTAATAGTGAAGCGAATATTAAACGGGGTATAAGGAAGCAGCCCGCTCAGTTTCAAACTCTGATCCGATGTGTAAACAGCCACAAGGACCACATGTTCATTAAAGTTTAATTAAATTGTTGATCAAATATATATATATATCTGTTATCATTATCCTCACGCTAATTGTTACTGGTTGTGAATATTAAAGAGATGTTAATGGTAGCAGACAAATGTGACTGTCTTAACTTTGGTCATCCCGGTGTGTTACTTCAATTACAGTAATAATAAATACAGCCTGACACACCACAATATATATTTATTTTGTACATCATAGTGTGTATTTATTTTATACATTACAGTGTACAAAATAAATATATGCTGTGGTGTGTCAGACTGTATTTTTTATTACTGTAAGTGTGACTGTGTTGGGTACACACGAGGTGATAAGTGCCAGTCAGCAGTACTAGAAGCATCTCAAACAAGGTGACCCAATCGTTACGGAGTGTAACCGCGTGTAGTTCCAACCCGATATCTACATCCCACATTTAAGTAAAGATCAAGGTTGATACAAAAACACCAATCACCAACAAATGCACAAAGAGAGTTTTATCATCAATCGTAATACACTCCTACATGTTTCGACCCTGCTGAGTCGTCTTCAGGGAGAACTTTTTGTTATCGTTACACTAAGGTTGCAATTTATAGTTGAGTGAGAGTGTGCTGTTGACTGTGTACTGCGTTGTTTTTGGAGGCGTGAACTCTCTTCGGTCCCGGCCTGCAGACCCGGATCAGTGTTTTTGTATAATAAAGTGCACGAACATGGAACACATTAAATCATGTTTGATAATTTAATTAAGAAATTATCTGGTGGCAGCATTGCCGTAGTAACCTAGTAGGTACTAGATTACCCGGTGCCATTTAGGGTAAATAACCACACGTAAATCACGCTATCAGTAAGTAATTTAGCGCCAACAAGACTAAGCCAATTAAAAAATTGGTCAGCTTCCTACAGCATTGAACCGAGTAGGCGTTGTGTAGTACTGGAACCGGATCAACTGCCTACTGTTTAGGCTTTCTGTAGATCTGAACCGAATTTGATTCTGCAGAATTAGAGATATTCTTTAAAACGTTAAAAAAGGTTAACGTTAAAAAAGGTTAACGTTAAAAAAGAAATTATGAGTGCAGACAAAGGCTGAACGAAAATGTGTGTCGTACAGAACCTTTGTGGATTGCTTTGTAATATAACTGGCACAATATATAAATCTCTTTTAAGAAAGCAGCACGGAAGTCAATGAAGCATGTGAAGTCAGAAAGAAGTCGCTTGAAGCACTCCAGACACTTCTGTTCACTTACTTGTTTATTTTTTATTTGTTTGTTTACTTGTTTTGTCCTTTCTTTTTGACTTTCTTTCTTTCTCGTTTCAAGTACACGCGTCGAATCACGTAGCACTTGGTGTGCTTGGCGTCACTGCAAAACTTATGGCTGCATTACAGCTGGCTACCGGCACTTTATAGTCTATAATGTAACAGAAATTAGTAAGACACAAACAAATAAACAAAAAACAAAGTTACTTTATTTGAGGTTCGAAGTCATATATATGTATGTTATATAGAGGGATCGTATTTTATTTTAATATTAAATTGTTTGTTTAGAAATGATGGTGGATTCATAAAATGGCACAAATATACACTGAAAATTTCAGTTGAATGCATTCAACAGGAAATTTCATGTATCTGGCGTTGCTGTAAAACTAAACAAAATAGCAATAAAATAGATCTACGTTTTTAATAAAGTTCACATGCAGGATCATACACAATGCGCTCTATAGGAAAAGTATTCTGAGCATGGCGATCCTAGCTTGACATGCAGCGGGAGAAGTTAGTTTGTTTATTCGGTTTTCAAAAACAACTAATTTTGTGAAATATAGTACAACACTGCGCATAGTGGCGGAGTAATTGAATTTAGAGCTAGATTTTTTTCAGAGCATTTCGGGATTATTCAATTAAAATCTGTGGAACTGCGGGTTAACAGATAGCCTTTAAACAGTAACGCTGTGCTGCATATTGCAAAAAATGTCATACACGTGAAGGCGTGTTGCGAGTCCGAAAATATAAACACAGGTGTTATATAAATACTGTGTCTTGTTGATAATCTAGAGGGTTTTTAAAGTGTACACACATGCACAGCTTACATACAAATACTACAATTCATTAGCCAAATTAAAAAGCAATCGCATGTAACCCATAGTAAAACCACTGGAAATATTTCCAATGAAAATTAACACGAGCAGGTAATTCATCTGCTGACCGCATCAGCTCCGTACTACGTAGTTTGACTTCTGTCCGAGAAATAGAGGCCAACGCCAGCAGGTCTGAATTTCTCTGTGGTTTCTCTTGTAGATGATTACCGGCACAACACCTTAGTAAAGAATATTTACAGCCCTCCTAATTTTCCTTCCCTTGTTTTTGCTTTGATGTTACCCTCCTTCTTCCCGCCTCTTCCTTCTCTTTATTTGTGATTTATTTAATGACGCTATCAGTGGCTCAGGCTGTACAGGAAACGCACGACCAAATCCTGTCGTGTCCAAATCAAAGTACCACTCTGGCGTGTGTTGGAATTAACTGAGGGAAACCGCGCAAAACTCTTTCGGAGTAAACGATCTGCTGGCCGAGACTTAAGTCCAGTACCTTTATAAAACAAAGCAAGATTGTTGCTGACTCAACCACGACGTTGTCTTTTTGTTCTTTAGTTTCTCCGAAGTTATTCTGTTTCCTCCTCCAAACCCCATTTTTCATTTTTTCTTCCCTCTCTTGCTGTCATGTGTCTTTTTGCAGTTTCCTTTCTATGTTCTTTTGTTTCTCACTTTCTTCTTCAGTCTTTTCCTTTCACCCAGTTATATGCTGTTTTCATCTAGGTCCATATGTGTCGTCACCAGCTTCGATTGGCTGATCATCTGTTTTGACTGTGGATTTTACATCACGATTAATCGATGTAGCAAATCTACGCTAATTAAAAGCCGGTCGATTAATGAGGAAAATTAACTTCCTAATTGTATCTGCCCTGATGCAATTATTGTGTTTAAGCCAACGTAAAATTAATTGCCACATGGGTAGCAGTGACTTCTGAGGTGTTCACGCTCTGTGATCTCTGAAACACTAGCATTGCGCCGTTTCGAATACTTTCAGTGCATGAGTGATTGCCAATCATTTTGAGCGGTATCGTGCAATATCCTTATTTTCCTTCACTGATACTTATAAAATCACAAGAGCATTACTCTCGGGGAGTTCAAATGGTCATGTTAGTTCCACGCCCGTTTACGGTTAGCGAAAAGTCCCTCCTGTGTCCTTACTCTTAGAAACATCTTCCAGAGAAGAGCCCATGGCTGGAACCCGGCTGAAGCGGTCTTAATTGTGGTTAGTAATCCGCGGAGAACGCTCCGTAGGAGGGCATTTAAGGATTACGAGGGGGGGGGGGGGGATTTTTTCGGACTAAATCCAATTTTGCCTCAGAAATTCTACGCATGCCTTTAGGCAGTAACTGCTGTCTACTAACTGTGCACAAAGTAAAGCAAACTTTTCAACTGTGAGCTGCGCGTCGAAGTAAAGCGGAACATTTTGTAATAACTAAGCTATTCTTGCGGCGTCTATGAAGGTCCGTCTTCTAGAATGTGAAGTTGTGTTGTCTGGTGGATGTTTACCTACATCCTATTCTTCTGTACTGAAGGACAACAGGTTTCTCCGAAACTGTGCTAAATCTCTATCAGTCTACGCGGCGTCGCAGTGAGGGTATAAATTTATAGTCGCAATCAGCTTGCGAGCTTATATGACAAGACGTGTAGAAACCGTCGTAATTTTCGGTATTGAATGCGTTCTGTTCCAGTATAGCAGTGTATAATAATTATGATCATAGCGTCTCTTGAATTATGAACCGGTAATTTGAACATCAGCCGACTCCGGCTGCCGCGCGGTCTAAGGCGTTGTTCTGTGGCTGCTTGTTTGCGGCGATTGTGGGTTCGAGCCAGAACCGCGGGCAGTGTGCGTGTCATGTCCAGTGAGGCCACTCAGCACTTCGTATTACGATCTCCGAATCAGGAAGGGTTCCTACTAACGAATGATCCCCATAGGGTCAGTGGAAATTAATTTTGGATACAGTGGTACTGCGACTTCACGTCCTGGGTTCCCCCCTTGAGGACTGTTTCGCTTCTTCACTGTCACTACGCCTGTCATGCTCGCTTTTGCTCGACTGTGTCGGTTTTTTTCCAGGGGTTGATCACTAATACTGGGAAATTGATTCCTATCCTTGCCACTCTGTACTTGACCACTGCATATATTACATAGTTATTTGACATCAATAAATGAAAAAATCGCGCCTTGGACATGGTTGTCTGTCTCTTATAAGTGTTGTGTGTCGTCTGGTAGGAGTCTCTGCTATGGGCCGATCACTCGTCCAGAGGAGTTATACAGAATGCGGTATGTCTAACCAAGTGCGATCTCGGAACCTCAGCAGTGAGGAGGTCCAGGACCACTAGAGCTGTCGAGCCACAAAAAATTTCAACATTTGTTCTTAGGCATCAATTATAACCAGTTATGTGACATGATTCTCTACTCAGCATGAGTGTGCTTCTTTTTCTACATTCCTGTGTTTACAACACAAATATGATGTATTAAGGGTAAAACTGGACGTTAAGTTGGTCTGCATTCATATTACTAACATTTATTACAAAGTGTTTAATAGGGCTATATATAAAATAGCCCTCATGAAGACCTTGACTGCTAGCAGGGCCAACGAACTGAGAAATTTAGGTGCCCTCGCGTACAAGACAAGATGTAAAAGGGAAGACTGGGTGAGTAAAGTAGTATTGAGGTTGGGGGGAGGGGAAGAACTGGATTGTTGGGCAATAAATAACTTGGATGAGACCAGAACTTGTGTAAACATAATAGATCGCATATTTAAACTGTAATCGTTAGGAATATAGTGGACGTGTACTGGCAAAACTTGGTACTACCTGGCACATGCAAAGGAATGTGCATGTGCAACTCAACTAAATAAATAAGTTCTCTGTGAAAGGGAATTGATGTGGGAATTTTATAAAGTCAAGAGAACACGAGACAGAATATTTAAGAATAACTAACGCAGAAGTAGTACGGTAAGATGAAAAGAGCCGTCAGTTGAATGTAAAAATCGAATGCTGCGATTTAGACCTATCTTTATATATCAGTAACGTAGAACATAAGATTGCTTGACGTAATATGAAAGCCGCCACTGATTTCCAACTTTTGTCCCATAAAGTCCCTTGTGGCTCATCCATACGCAGCAGCTGCTGATTGTGACTATTAAGCCTACTTTAATAACCGCTTCCATCTGTCATCCTTCTGATTCGTGATTTTTGTTGTGATAATGGGCGACAGCAGGCATTCGTACATCCGACTGTGTAGTAATGAATATGGGGTGGCGCGGTCTGTAGAATAGTTTAGCTCTTAGATCCCTGTTAGCCGGACCACTAGTAAAGCTGAGCAATATTCAGGGGAATTTTGGGTTCGTAACTCATTAACGGCAACGTCGACAGGTGGGAAGATGGGTCGTTAACAGCAACTGAACATTTGACGTGTTTCAGTTATCCCTAACTTAACTAACCGACTGACTGACTGACTGACTGCATAGAGCAGAGTCCTTGGAGAAGCAAACAGGTCCTCAGCTAGTCAAGAAATTCCCCGCATTTTATGGAACCCGACGGTTCATTACCGCATTTACAATAGCCCGTCACCTGTCACTATCCTGAGCCAGCTCAATCCAGTCCATGCCCACCATCCCAATTCTTGAAGGTCGATTTTAATATTATCCTACCATCTACGCCTGGGTCTCCCAAGTGGTCTCCTTCCCTCAGGTCTCCCTACTAAAATCCTGTATGCTCCTCTCCTTTCCCCCGTACGTGTCACATGCCCCGCCCATGTCGTTCTTCTCGATTTGATCACCTGGACTGTACTTGGAGATGAGTACAGGTTATTAAGCTCCTCTCATTATGTAGTATTCTCCACTCCCCTGTTAGCCCGTCCCTCTTAGGCCCAAATAGACACATCAGCACCCTATTCTCGAACACCCTCCTTTATCCCTGATCATTGTAAGTACTTGGCCACTTGTGCTTACCAGTCTACAGTCACATAATACAATTGATATATTTGTGTATTTATTATTATTTAATCTACGACTTGCAGGAAAATATTACGGGTTTTATTTCAGCACAGCTCGCATTTTGGTATAACACACATGCTCACGGATTTAAAAAATAACCCCCTTGATCCAGTAATCACTATCTCGTCCCTTTGTGAACATAAGCACTGTGCAGTCACTGTCATTAAACTTTGCTTTATAGGCCCTCAAGTTGGCAAAATGTACCTTTGTAATTCCAAAGCTGTTGGATATGTTGCAACTTGTCGGATAACACCACATGCATATGTGTCTGTTACCGTCCCGAAACTTAAATGCGACGCTTTACGAACCGCTGCCGGCTTCTTCTCATCTTTGACGCAAATTTCAGACAATATTCAGGACACCGATTGGCTGGTCTCATTTGGTTTTTCCCACTTTCCGAATGGTCAGTCAAACATCGATGCACTATGTTTAAATGTTTTGGATCGGGCTGATTCGCGAACTCACGTGGCAGTTTTAACGCACGCTGACTTGGCTTCAAGCAAACTTTTGGGGGCTGAGCCGAGTAACACTTCCACACGAGGAAGTATCACCACTCACATCTGTCAAACGACAAAACGTTGGCTCGTCCAGCGCGGAAACAAAGCTGCTCAAACAAGAATTATACATGTGAGCACTCTCAATTCCGACCTTTCTAAGAAGCCGCTCTAAATTTGCCGTGCTTATCAGTGACCCATATCTGATTAATAATGCTGAATGCTATAAATTAATATTCAGTCAGAATTAAACTTAGTGTGACAAGACCTGTATTCGAATTCGGACTTGTCCTGCTACACTGACCGCCTGGTCCTTTCCATGAAGCACAGTAATTGTCCTATTAAACGCCAATAGTCATTCAGCTGATCAGTAAATTCTCCATCGTTCAGGGAACTACAAGGCACAGTATTGTATTAACAACAGTCTGCCATTGCACTCTGTCTATTGGCACTTCAGTTTAGTCTCTTACCTCATGATGTTTCTTTAGTCATTTTTTATGTTGTTATCGCACTCAGGATACCTGTGTTCCTAGGTGGGTGCTGCCGTTCACGTTCCCACACCAAGATTTTTGTGCATTTTACATCCTATTATTTACAGGTACGTATCCAGTCCATCTCACTTCTCTGAGTTCATTATCCTAATAAGATTTCGTGGAGTCAAATTTTCAAATCTCTTTATTCCGTTACTTTTAAGCTTCCTGTTAGTTCCTCCCTATTATATCGAGCACCCTATTTTCAAGTATTTGTAATCTGTGCTATAACGTAAATGTAATGCGCCGTGTTGAATACTACTATAAAGCAACAAGTAAATTCGTTTTGCGTACTTTAACCCTAAAATTTTTATAAGAAATGAGAAGACAAAATGTCTGAAGTGAGTGTCAGCACGTATTCCTGGTTTTGCTCTGCTCTGAACTTGTTCTTAAATTTAATACTGATTTTTTATTCTCGTTAATAAATGTTCAACGTTTCCTCATTTTCTTGGATTTCATTGGAAAGAAAGAGGCCTGTTTATGGAGAGATGGTAACATGCTGAATCTTTTTGTAAGTGAAACCATAGTTTATAATGCAGTGTGTCACCTTCCTTGGTATATAAACCTCTGTCGCGAGGAGGCTTGTAAAAGGTAGAGAATTTCTTGGCCATCCGAAGAAAAAGGATTCTAGTGCATGGAGTCAGGTAGGATTTCGAAATTTGAAACGCGTCGTGGCAACTGTCCGCCAACAAATGCTGCTGCTGGCTTGAAAACATTCTCATAAGCACTGGGTAATTTTTATTAGCCGTTGTACTGTGGCGGAATACTAAAACACATTTCGATATTTACCCACACACGCAGTCATATTATGAAGTTATGTGTATATATATATATATGTATTTGTGTTTTTCGTAGTCCTTACCTCTTCTACCTACTCACAGTAGGTGCTGAGGTTGTTTATTCTCACTTGATCACACTCAGACACACGCCATAGTCGGTAGGACCCCTCTGGACGAGGGATCGGCCCGTCGCAGAGACCTCTACCTGACAACACAAACACTCACAAGAGACAAAGATCCACGCCTCCGGTGGGATTCGAACCCACGATCCCAGCAAGCGGTCGGCCACAGACCTACGCCTTAGACCGCGCGGCCACTGAGATCGGCGTATTTGTGTTTGTGGGGTTGAATACGTCCATATTAATTTTAAATGATCGATAACCGTGCATTGAGCAATTAGCTGCATTAAAACAAGCAAATGCTCGTAAGTGCATGAAAGTGTATTATACATACTGTATACCTCCTACATGTTTCGGCCACTCATGTGGCCATCCTCAGGGAGGTGCATAACAAAGAATACATCCATCGGAATATTTCAGAAGCTAATGGAACCAGTGGATAGATATAAAATATTAAATTTAAAAAATATGTGTTTTAAGATATAGGCCTATATTAAAGATTAAAATATGGATAAAATATTTTTGATTGATCCGATGTGTAGAGAATAGTATGTGTGTAGCAAATCACCATTCAGAAAGGATTTTTCCTTTGAGGATGATGATTTACTACACGAAGTTAATCTGAAATATTTGAATATTTAGTTCTTACTTCATAGTAAACACGTTGCTTTTCCAAAGACGAACCAATTAATGAACTTCAGGGAAATAATCGATACTTAGGATTCAAGCCTTCTGGGAGTTACGCACTGTCGATTGGCAAATACCGACGTTTCGAAGGATCGTAGTGCTTACACAACGATCCTTCGAAACGTCGGTAAATACTTAACAGTCGACACGAACTAACGTCGTAGAAAACTTAAATTTTCAACAACATCGCTGCGAGAATTTCGGACTACGCTTACCACACTTGATGACCAAAACGCAGAATGTGTGTAATGCTGGAGTACGTAGTCTATACAGTAAACACCATGCTTTAGAAAGGAAACAGCGGCCTAGGCTGATGAGCTGGAGGAAACAGGAGTGAACGAGGTCACACACAACCTCGCTTTTAGAACTACAAGTGTTTTACTTGTTTAAATATTCATAAACGCATTTCAGTACAAAATATTACGGTATTCTCAGGCCACAGGTTGAGGAGTACTACTGTAAGACTTCATTTGAAGTCTGTACCAGAATCATTAAACTCTAGTTTGTTTGAAGTAAACATTACTAACACAGAAAATACCACACTCAGGTTGATCCTACTTTGAGCGTGTATGTATCGAAATAGATAGGAGGAGACAAGATTTGTACGTCAAAACGAACTTTATTTCCCGGACTGTATTGTGTGGTTTTATTTCGTGTAAGACGGTGGAACGGCAGCTTAGGGAAGTAGGTCTGAAGTGTATAAGTTTAAGACGACTTCGTGTCTGAATGGGGTTACATCAAGGGTGTCCTCCATTGTGGATTTTGCTCAGTGATATGCAAGCCGCAAGACATCCTGCTTTGCTTTGCTGTCTCGCTCCAGACACAGAATCCTGTTACGTTGTGTTTCGACCATTGTTTGATTTATATCTATTGTACTATAAACCATGTTACTGGATTTTGATTTACACGCATCTTCAGGTGACTGATTGTCATAAAAGTTATGGTTGAAACGCTTCAGGCCTGTATTCCAATGGCTGCCAGTACTAACGAAAAATTAACAACGGTAAAGTGACCAAAATAGGAAGTGTGCGTACAACATAACGTTGAGGTTTGTATGGATCTTTGCGTCCAGCCCTCTTCTCATATAGTGATATGAAGTAATCCACTTTTATTGTTACTGACAGTTGTAGATATGTTGTAGAATTTATTGCTATTATTAGGGCCTGGTTTTTATATTTATTGGAAGAACTTGTTATTTAACTCCCTACGTTAATTCTGTATTGAATTTATGTGTCATGTATATACGTATAAACGTTCACCCTGTCTAAAGATTTTGTAATTGCTGACTGACAAACCGTATTTCGTACATAATTTGTAGGTCTACATGTCAAATGATATATTGCCAGATATAATAATATATATTAACTATCACCATTATTATCATCGTAAACATAACCAATGTTAAGTCCGAAAAGACTTGTTACTTTAAAGCTCAAGGTGTTTTTGATCTTTCCGTCTGAGTCTACGTCGTCCCACTTCCTGTCTTCCACGAGAGTGGTATTGAAAGGCTGCCATTGGTGTACGAGTTCTGTCCATTCGTTGTAGTCGAGGTCTCCAGCTTTTCTGATGCGATTTTATGCATTATGATGCAGTGTTCACTTTTAATCTATTGTGGATGGCAACGGTTTTGGGCAGTCCAGTAGTGTAAGGCCTAACAGCAGCCTTGCGGCACTTCCGGGTTTAGTGTTTCCCTCTTATTTGTAGTACAGGTGTTGCTGCCATGATATAAAGCTGCTTTAGACGTGATATTACGTACTCCTCGTAATTTTGTATCTACTGCTATAATTTTCCAAAATGAGGTTTAATTTTTTCTTTCGTTTCGTTGTATTGTATAAGTTGATGTTGATATGACTTTCCTCGTTTAATATTAAACGTAAAAGTTACTGGAACGAGGAACGTGCTCTGTGGATTTAGATTTTATTTATGGTTTTGCCTTTGTATGCTTTTACTGCACACTGCAATTGTTTTTGTTTTAAAAGGACTTATATATTAGTATCATGTTTAGTAAAGACTTCCTTTAATTCATTGACTGAAATTTGAGCTCCTTTGCCGATTATTCTAACATTGCTTGCTTATCTGCATGTAATATTGCTTGAATCATGGTCCCTTATCAGTTGGATGCGGCTTTGAATGGACGGTTTCCTTTCTTCTTTAGATTCATTACGGTTATGTTAAACAAATATGGCGACAGTTCACATCCTCATCTTACTCCTTCATTTATGTCTGTTTTCTCTGACATTTCTTTATTAATCTATTGTATTCATGTCTTTCAATTTCATTACGTATTTTGTGGGTTTAAACTCCCACCCTTTCCTTACAAGTAAATTTTCTTCTTTCCCCCAAAATGTCCTGCAATGTGACTGTGGCATCAGTAACACTCGTTTTTCGGGAACCACACTCGTTCTCCTGTAAAAGTTTGCTGAAGATTTTAAATCTATTTTTAACATACTTTTGTCTTACTCAGATATTGAACATAGCAATGTTATTGCTCTGTTATTATTGCGTGTTATTTGGAGGTTTTTGTGTATGATGATTACAGTTTATGTTTTCAAGTCTTTGGGTATTTGGTGGCTATCCCGTATGTTGAATAACCATAGCAGCTTGCCTCTAGAGGGATAAGCCCACGTTTAAAAAGTTTTCGTTTAAATTATTCATGCCTTGCTTATTTCAATTTTCAGCTTTTTTGAATACCTTGTGTAGTCCTTCTCTTGTTTTGTACAATAAAAATTGGCTTTTACAGTTTCGAGTTTTTATTTTCCTTAGTTATGCGTCATTTGTATCGTTTGAAGAAAAGGTTCGCGACTGGAAAGGAACATGATGTAAAACAAGGAGGCTCTGTCACTGGATTAATGTTGCACGTCACAACATGCCGATCCCAGTGGCTGCGCGGTTTAGGGCGTAGGTCTGCGGCCGAGCGCTTGCTGGGATCATGGGTTCGAATCCCACCGGGGGCGTGGATGTTTGTCTCTTGTGTGTGTTTGTGTTGACAGGTAGAGATCTCTGCGACGGGCCGATCCATCGTCCAGAGGAGTCCTACCGACTGTGGTGTGTGTCTGAGTGTGATCAAGTGAAAATAAACAACCTCGACACCTACTATGAGTAGGTAGAAGAGGTAAGGACTACGAAACGAAACGAAACGTCGCAACAAATCTCATTTCTGTGGCCCGGTATTGTATGCATATAATCAAGCATCACCTCATCATTACGTAGCCTGTCTTACGACAAAGTGAGTTCTCCATAGAGTGCTGTATAGTGCTTCTTTGTCAATGGAATTTAAAGAGTATCGAGTGATGAATGTTAAATGTTTTCACTTTATTTTTCCCTAATTACCCGGCATGAAAATTGCGTGCAGGTGGAGCCATATTATAGGCCACATAAACAAATTCAGATAACGATCTAAGGATTGTTATCTGAATTTGTTTGTTTATATTGTAAATGACGAACCATCATCATAAACGGACATAGGTCTTCGTATAAAGTGCGTGTTACTTTTGTCCGATTTTAACCAATGTAGAATTTATGTGTCACATTTTAGTGAAGCTCACAAACATAGAATTTGACGGGAATTCCATCCAGGTGGAGCCGAAATATCCAATGCTGGCAGCCAGACAAAAAGACAGACATGAATCAGCTAGTGGTCTTTTTCGGAATTGTTTCGGGAAAAGCCGAAAAGCGCAAAGGTAATTCTAGGAATGGGCTCGAAACTTTTAATAAAAGATTGTAACCTCAATTTGTGATATAAAGTAAGGTGTTTGTGTGTCTGTCTGTTGGTGTCGTAACTCTTCAGAAAATGAAGACGGAGAATCTTTATAGAATGCCTACCGATGTGAGTACTACGTATATTGCAAAACAAACACAGTCAAATGCCGTCGGCATGTTAGTGTGTTTGTTTTGCGAAGACGGAGAAGTTTAAGACTTTGCCAGTAGTTTTACGATAATTGTGATATGGGCCTCGCCAAATATAGTCATTGGTCGAAGGGAACGGCGTTGGGCCACGGGGTTGCTATTGGAGTACTGGGTTAAAATTTAAGTTAAGCAAAACACGTCAAGCGTTGCCTCTTTTGAAAGCTATGAGCGTATGTCTATAGCAAGTACAATAGACCATGCATAACAGGATAATATTTACCGTCAAGGCCTAGAAGGACAAGAAAGGGTTCACAAGAGGATTATTTCGAGTTGAAATTTATTTCACTTGGCTCTCTGTAACAAATCTTGTAAAGCATTTCAAAATAGGCGGAAATATAAAATCAGAGACGAAAAGGGCAAAGAAAAAATGACAAAAATATTATATTTAGATTCGTGCCTTATTTGAAAGCCTCGCTTTGGCAAATATTTTCGCCATAACCCCCTTCACATGCTAGAATCTAGAGCTCTGAAATTTCGGGATCGACGTTATAATTTCTTAATAAAGTAATGATCAATCCTTACAGATTTGTTACAATTTATAATAACATGCGAACAACAATTTGATATCCCGGGCGAAGCAACTTCCTTTGTTAAAGGTTATTAACAGGCCGACACGTTATCCAGATTAGCGTGATGGCTTTGCAATCCCTTGTTCTAAATAACTTCCTGATTATGGCACCCCGGTGCCGAAACATGTAGGAGTTTTGTACTTGCTTCTGAATATATTTTTTGAAGTGCGTAAGTTGGTTTATGCATTAACTAGTTAAAAATATCCGTGTTTTAACCAGTATTTCTGTCTCTATACCTCATAAGTGAAAATGCTCCAACCGGAATTTGTATGCTGACGTGATGAGGCGCAGAGTGTTGTGGGCGGTTAGATCTGCATTTGCATGCAAGTGGACATGTCCTCAGAACCACCGCAATTTTGCAGATAGGCCTGCTTTACAACTATGTTACCACAAGGTAAAAGCCCCTTCTGAAAACCAACAGAGAATGTTAGCCTGCCTGCCTGCCTGCCTGCCTGCCTATCTATCTATCTATCTATCTATCTATCTATCTATCTATCTATCTATCTATCT